>JASCZI010151042.1:233028-246994 GCA_036250425.1 Stylosanthes scabra | reverse complement strand
TTAATTAAATATATATATATATATATATATATATATATATATATATATATATATATATATAAAATCAACAGTTATAAATTATAAATATGCATTGGTCAATATTAATTTAACACACAACCAAGAGTGTTATTGTATGCGAATAGTGCAAAATTGATGAATGCTGAAACTCTTATGATAAAAAATAAAACGACATAACAATAATGCCTAGTGAGCAGTCAGTAGTGTCCCTCTCACGTGAAGGCAACAAAGAAAAAGAAGAAAAGAAGAAAACATAGTGTGTCTCGAAGCTTGGCAAAACTCCCCCGCCAAACGTGGCCTTGTCCCGGGGCGAACAACTTTTAGCTCTTACATGCATGAACCTCCAAATACTACATACAATGCTACATATTCATCATGTACATTGTAACACATTTACGCAAACTATAGATTAATCATTTATTCTCATTAATCACGATAGGTGTGACGGATATTTTTATTATTTTGGCTATATCAATGTAATGTAATCAACTATAGGGTGAATTACCCTTGCATGTGTGTGTATATCATCACATCTCCAAGAATATATAGTTAGCTTAGTTGCTAAGGAACACTTGTAGTGTAATTCAAGTATAATTTGTAAATTTTATTTGTATAAATAAATTAAAATTAATCTATGTGTACTATTGTACACATCTGTACATATCAGTTAGTAACACAAAAAAATATAAATATTAACAAAAAATGTTTATATTTTTTTATGTTACTAAATGGGGTGTACGGATGTGTACAATGATACATATACTATACTATTGCCGAATAAATTAAACTTAGATTAAATGAAAGAATAATTTTAGGTGTATATATATTTTGTTCAATTAAATTATTTATTTTATGTCAAATAAAAATCTATTTCAATATATATCAAATAAAAATTTATTTTAGTGCTATATTGAAATAGTCTCTTATTTAAAAAAATAATTTAATTAAATAAAATAAATGTACATATTTAAAAAGATGATTTTTAAATAGGATATAGAAAAATCTCAAAAAGTCAATATTACACGACCAATATTAATATTTTATTGCTTTCAAAAAAGAAATATTAATATTTTATAAATATAAAAGAAAAGATACTCAAAAACCTTCCTTCAAAATAATAATAACATTTAAAATTTACTTAAAAGAAATAAATTCAAATATATATGGGAAGGAGATTTTTTTTCTCTCGATATTTTCAGTTCAATAGTCAAGAATTAATTTATTGCTAATCTTACTTGTAAAAATGGAAAAGAATTTAGTGAAGATAAAGATGAAGTTCTTCCTTTTATAATCATGAATGAATTAAGGCCATAGATAAATGATAAGGTCAACCAAATGATCAAAGAAAGCCCTTGGAGGGTCAAGAACGATGAAAGTGGGTTGTTCTTAAAATAGCCAACATCCCATTTTCTAAAATCCATGGCCCTGCTTGCCTAGAATTATGGGTTCATGTCATCATCCTAATTTGCTTTGTCTGTTTCAATCGCAACAAAAATTTGCCTCTCTCTTTTCATTTTCATTAAGCAAATTTCAGGCAAACATCAATATCAACATCAATTAGCCCAAATAATGCATGGCTTACT
The DNA here is from genome assembly GCA_036250425.1 of Stylosanthes scabra. Lineage (NCBI taxonomy): Eukaryota > Viridiplantae > Streptophyta > Magnoliopsida > Fabales > Fabaceae > Stylosanthes > Stylosanthes scabra. The sequence continues at coordinate 245,393 of JASCZI010151042.1, read as the reverse complement.
AATATCGTATATATAAATATTATTAAGCATTTAGCATGCTTAGACTCTATCTTTGGTTTAGACTTTAAATCATTACGTAAGCCATGTCCTTGTTCAACTGTACGTTTTTTTAATTTTTAAACATATATTAATTAATAACGATTCTTAATATATAAATTCGTTGATTTTAGATCATGACAATATAACAACATTATTTGTATTATATTTGCTATTCATACCGTATATGAAAAATTAAAGAAGAAAAATAATAAAATTTTCCAAGCATAATTTCTGTGTAATAATGTTAGGAAAATGATACCGAGGTGTAACTTATAAATTTAATTATTTTCTTAATTTTTACATAAAGTAAGTTTTATTTTTTTATATTTTTAATATTTTAAAAAAATAATGTTTATAATTAAATTATTTATCTTTTTAAATATTATATCTATAATTAAATTTATGAGTTAGTTATCCGAATCACAACTTATAATATTATATATATTTAAAATAATGTTATATAACCATCACATTTTATTAAATTTAGCCATCATATTTAATTATTATTACTTTTTTTTATATAATTTGCTCTTTACTACTTTAAATTTGAGTCATTTTATCTCAATTAATTAAAAAAGATAAATTATTATTATATCGGCTAAAATTGAAAAATAGTGACGATTGCATAGCCTTACTCATAAATTTAATCGAAATAAAAAAAGGGACGACACATGGTGGGAGGTGCAATTTAATAGTTTTAAATGGTATATTTATTTAGCTCGTCAAGGAAAATTATTCATGAACCAAAACCTAGAGATGCGCAAAATGGCTGGTTTATTTGACATCACAGACGACAGACCATAAATCTATGGTTATTGTCATTTGTTTTTTGTTTTATTGTGGGCTAATAATATATAGTATAGAAAAAAAAGTTATATTATTTGAGTAATAATTTACTATATTCATATATATCTATAATTCTATACTCACCACTTGCATTGCATTTTACCATGACTGGATAGATAAGGTTTGGCCCTATTACTTCAGATGAAACCGCACCAAATTTTTCAATGATAGTGAAAATGGAGTTTAGTAGTGATGACCTAATTAATATATACTGTTTTATTAATAGAGATTAAACTTCTAACCACGTGATTAATTAATTAATGAGACGAGCTACAATCACATAACAATTACAATTCAGTAATGTAAAAAAGTTTGGTGGTGTTATTATTGTACTGTTATTCAGAGAAGAAGTGTTGTGAGAGCCACATCCGAGGTAGAAGGTAAAGATGCCGGTGTCCATGTCGATGGTGGTGAGGGTAAACGATGGCAAATGCAGAGGAAGAGGTGATGACGTTAAGCGAGAGTGAGAGAGAAGGCATTAGAAAGGTGACTGATGGTGGAGAGGAGTGAACAATGAGGGAACGAGTAGGGTTTTTTACGGCAATTGGAACAGATCGGATAAAAAAGTGAAATTGACGACTTACATAAATTTTTTTAGTATTTAGATAATTTTAGTAATTGTAAACCATCTTTTATTGGCATAATATTATTTTATTTTTTTGTGAATAAATTTATCGATTTTTAAAATATTTGTATAAGTACAAGGAAATAATGATAGTATACTAATGTTTTTTTGGGACGGTTAAACCCAGCATTACTATAAGATATATGATATATGATATGATTAGAATATGATTGGGCCCAAAGGAACTGGAAATGGAAGAGATAGAGCATGTGCACATGTTCACATGGGTTTTGCACATGAAGAGCACTCTGCTCCACAGTGGTAACGACAAGAGCTACCTATGCAACTTTCACGCTAAGCATATAAATTAAATCTAACATATATTTCCATGTTTGAATTGACCTCTTCATATACATATATCCATCCTTTTCAAGTCATTGTAATTATGTTTAGTAGTTATTAAGTGAGATCTAAATTCCTAATGTAAGCATGCATGTTCAATTCACTTAAAACAAATATCCTAAGCATGTGTTTTCAATTTTGATGACAACACTATTATGATTATTATTGTGAATGAACTTAGCTTATTGTGCATATGTACTAATTAATCATTGACTTCAATAATTAGCTAAAATATGTATATATGGTTCTTTTAAGAAATTATGATATAATGCCATTTCATGTAACCAAATACATTATTACATAAACTAGTCTCAATTAATGATTGTAATTTGTTCCTAAGCAGTTGTTGTTACGTTCTATCTGGCAATTGCATTATGCAAACTCAATAATTAATATTATGTAACTATATATAATCATTGTACTAAGTATGTGCAAAAATATATAACCAAATGCTTGGAGGAGTTGGGTTGTTGTTTGGTATATATGCTAATAAAGATTTGCAAAATTTAATACTAAATCTTGAAGCATATCATTATAAAGTAATGATATATGTGATGATTTTGTTAGGCAATATGTAGCTGTCAGAAGTACTATACTTGTCAATTCTTTAATTTGGTCCTACATTTCAATCCCATAGGCCAAAACTTTTCTACATTAGCATCCATTTCAAATTAAATTTTCAAAATTTTGAAGAGGGGCCAAGCTTGTGCCAATTGGTGTACAATAACGTATATATGTACTTCCTCTTTCAAAACTTAATCTATTTTTATTTATACATTTGAAATTGAGAATATGCCCAGGCCGAGGCTAATATACCAATTCAACAATCAAAATACTCTTTATTTGCAATATAAAATATAAGTTACTTTTATTTTATGTTCAAATATATATACTTTAATTCTTTTTCGGTCACAAAAAAATATATAAATAATTTTATGATGAAGAGGAGATTTAATGAATAAAATGAAGATATTGGTATAAATTTATTTTAAAAAATTTAAAAAAATTAAATAACACACTTTTTAAGATAGAAATTTAATTTTTTATAACTTAAATATTCATCTTTTCACTATGTTTCCTTTTCATCGTAGTATGCACATATATCTATATATATATATATATATATTAACAGCTGATCTTAATCATAAAATATTTTATAATTAAAATTAATTTAAAATCAATAACTAAAAATACTGAAACATCTAATCCACTTGCTATACTTTATTTTCTTTTCTTTTCTAAAGTATATACAAAAACGTGAAAGCGAAACTTATTAGATAACCAACAGAGTAATGCTAGGGAGCCCACATTAGGGAGCCCATAAGTGTAATTAGAGAAATAATGGGTGGTAAAAGAGAAAAGAAGGAAAAAGCCTATTAGCCACCTATTGGCTAACAAATTATGGGTTTCCTAAACTTTCTCTCACCAACAAAATCTAACTAAAATAGATTTCATATATCATACCGAAATTTAAAAATTACAAGTAATAATGTGTAGAATTATCTTGAATTAAGCTTTTAGTTTTTATAAAGTTTTTCATTTGGTATTAATCTACTAAAATTCAAAAAGTCTAGTTCAATACAGTTTTTTTTTTTTGTTTGGGTTTCATTAAGTGTTTGTACTAGAGATTAAAGAAAAATTAAATATTTTATAAGAAATATATATATTTTTTTAGTCTGGGAAGTTTTGTTGCAAGGCAATTAATCTCTCTATAAAAGGTGGTGGTTCCTTAATGGCTATTTCCCATGCACAACACTACTTCTTTTCTCTCTCTCTAGAACTATTCTCATTCTAATAATTAACAACTTTGAAGGAAAACAATGGTGTCTAAAGTGGAAGAAGCAATGAAGAGGAAACAGCAGCAGCAGCAACAGCAGAATCAGCAGCAGCAGGTACAGAAACAAATGATGATTCAATGTAACAAAGGAAAATCTGGCAGCAAATTCAAGAGAAGCAGTTCCAGCTTGGAAGAGGATGGTGCCTCTTCTGCTATTCTCTTCTTAGCTTGCATAGCTTGTGCTCCTTCCTCCTATGCCTAAATACATTCATATACATATCTTGCCTCAGCTCCTTGCCTTTTCAATTCTACATCCCCTTCCAATTTCTCTGTTTTTTTTTTGGGTAGAAGGTCTTTCAATCTTGTCTGTAACTCTGTAAGGAGTAGCGTTTAGTTACTGTAGCATTATATATATATAGCATCATTATTCTTTATGAAAAACTGTACCACCGTTCAATAATATATATCAAAATTAATTAATTCTACTTCCTCTATGCATTTATGCAAAGGTTAGTTCATATATAGTTCAAAAATGTTTTATTTGCTTTGTACATATATAAATAGTGCACGTTCATTTATTATTACTGGATGAAGGGTATATTTAAATAAAATAAGTTTTATATTATTATTCCATCTAATATTGGAACGGACAAATTTCATATCACACAGATGATGAGAGTGTTATATAAATATAATTATAATATATAATATCAGAAAGTTATAATAAAAAACTAAAATTCAATCTTTGTTACTCTTAAAAAAAATCACATCTAAATGCAAACAAAAAACCGATAAAAGAAAGATTCATCTAGCAAACTAATAATAATATATATATATATATATTTCTGAGAAATAACAAAGGAGATAAGATAAAAAGAAAGAAAAAAAGAAAAATAATAATTAAATATGAAAAAGAAAAATGTTATTATGAAAAGAAAAAGTTAACTATAATAATAATATAATTTTTTAAAAATATAATTATTCATATTATCTCATTATATTCGCTTAAGCTTTTAGGATAAACGATTTTGTAACATAGTATGAGAGTGACCTAAAAGTCTAAATTTATTATCTTTTATTATAGATATTTTTTGTGTTATAAATACTTTAAAATGTTTAGATATTATTGTAAATATTACATTTGGTATATAATGTATATAAATAATTTAATTAAAGAAGAATAACAAGTCTAAATAATTGGGGAAAAAAAAGACTACATATATAACAGGTTGCAGGTCCCGTTAAGGTTAGTTAATTAAATTAGTGGAACTGATAGTTAATATTTTCTGAATCAATAATTAATTAATAATTTCATTCATTATTATCGAGTTAGTTAATATTTCATTAAGAGAAGTACTATTTTTATTTAAAAATTAATATAAATAAATAATAATTCTACGTGAATAAGTGATTTAATTAACTAAATTCAATTAAGTCACTTATTTTTATGCTATATAAAAGACTATTTTAATATCAAATAAAATTTTATTTAAATATAATTTTTTATAATATTTAACAACGAAATAATATTATATCTAACATAATTAAAAATAAATAACTTAATTGATTAAAATCATTTATTTAATTAACATTACCCCTAAAATAAAATATTTAACATGATTGACATCCGACTACTCATCAACAAAAATCATTCTCTTTATATTTTCCTCTTCGTTACCATATCATGCACCTCTCTTTATATATTGATGCATGAAGTTAATGCTTGTAAATAAGACACAAAGTTAGTAGAACACTACCCAATAATCCATTATCAAATTTCATAATTTCTCTCTCTTCCATCTTAACACTTTCTTTGTGTTCAGGGAAAAAAAAATAAAGAATATTATTATCTTGTAACATATAATTGGTGTAAGACTTGTGGAAAAACAAGTATGTGTTCTTCTTTATATTATGTAGGAAATTTGCTAATAACCTATTCTTTTTGCACCTTATAGTTGGATTTGTGGGGATGACTTAACCTATAACACATACAATAATGTTATTTATTTATCATTTTCATTGCAGATTTTGTTTCATCAATCTTATTTCAGACACTCCAAAAGTATCCAAAAATTTCAGTACCCAAAAGTATCTAAAAATTCCAATACAAGTACTCCGTGTTCTCACCTTAGAAGTAAAGTCTAGTTTAGTTTAATTTGTGTCCACCTAATAGAGAGAATCCTTAGCATAATTAATCTTCAATACTTTAAGCTCTATTAGTGGGTATCTAAAAACTAAAATCCAAATTGTTGTGTGATACTCTCTTTTGCTAATCACTCTGGATATCATTCCTCATGAGAGAATTGTGTCACATTGTGATTCTCTTTGGTATTTTTCAATATCATCATAAGCTGCCTTCAAGTCCATCTCTCCCTTGTTTTAGTATTACTCTTCTTGTTCCCAACCTGATTATGCAAATACAACATAGTCACCATTTAAGAATGGAGAATGCGAAGAAACAAAAAAGTTATGATAGAGAAAGACTAGTTTAGTTTACAGGCTTTGTCTATATTAAATTTGGTCTTTAGTAATATTCTATTTGCCGGCATGTGATTGGCCCTGTAGAGTATAAATTGATGATACTCCACATTGGCTCCAATGTTATATGGATTTTATAAATTGCTACTTCAATAAGTTCCAGTCAGATCGGTTTAAACCGGAGTCTTTAAGTCGTTTGTACGTATTATGTTGTTGGGCTGGTTTGCGCCTTGTTCTTCTGGGCTGAAAGTATCTTTTCACATGTGTTAAAATATTGTGCTGTAACTGTGTGGGTCTTGATTGGTGAAGGGATAGATTTAGGGATGGGCTTAATTAAAGAAAATAATTTAATTAATAAATATACATGTCAAAAAGTAAAACCCAAAAAAAAATATATATACATGTCAAAGTAAATATTTAAAATAGTCTCCAAAAGATAAAGATAAAATTAATCAAATTGCTCTTGACGCTGTTAAACTTTCTGTCGATGTTAAGTGACAACACACCTTCTATTTGGCATATTACTTATGTCAACAAGATAAGTTTATGAAATTGGATCAAATAAGTCCTCAATTGTATGAACCATAATTTCCTTTCAATTCATAAATATCTCCTCATGTTCTTGCGTGCATAAAATTTTTGCAGATTAGGCATGAAATGCATTAAGTTCCTAAGTTTCTTAGCCGTCGTTGAACTAGTTCCTTTATTTATTTCAACAGAAACGACAATGAGTGTAGTTGCAAAATAAAATTTTGGAAGAAGTATTTACTGTTGCTTCTCCTTAACAATTTGGAGTTTGGGTGGTTTTCTTCTAGTTTTATTCTATAAAATCCAATGTTTATTAGAAAATTATAATTCAAAAAAATATTGACAATAAAAAACAACATACAACACTTGGTGTGATTGTTGTATTTTTTGGTTTGATGGAAAGCTTTACATTTGAATAATTGCAATCTTAATTGCAATTGCAAATTGGGCTGGATGCGATGGAATAGGTAAGTAATTGTTGAATTATGAGACAAATTAGCCTTAAAAAATGTTTTATTAAATTAAATCAGTCCTAGAAAAATAATTCATTAAATAAAATCAGTCCCAGAATGATATTTTATTAAAGCTATGTCATTTTAGTTATGTATATTTATTGCTTAACGGGCCAACTCAACAAATATTAACGACGTTATAAAAGGAGTTAATGAGAGAATTAAGGTGATTAACTATTGTAACATTTGGAATTAATTTGATTAATTTTATCTTTGAGAAATCAATTTAGAGAATGCGTAATCTTTCGAGCACCAATTTAATAATTTACTCATCCAATACCTATACATATATATCTCTCAATCAAGAAAAATAAATATATATTATGCAGTGTTAAACAAAACTAACTTAGTCGCAAAAAAAACTTAATTAAAGAATTAAATAAATTATACATGTCATCCCAACAATAATTAAGTTATAATCCCTAAACATTAGGAGCCAATAATTAAATTATCATCCATAATTAACTTATATATCCAATATTAAGTTATCATCCAAAATTTATATGTGTTATTTGTTGGCTCCTTATTGATCATAATATGTTGATTACCTAATTTTTTTCAGGGACGAGACTAGAGAGCCAACACGTATTATATATGAGTTATAGATGATAATTCATATAAATTTTAGATGATAATTCAATCGTTTAATATATAAATTACAAATGATAACTCATAAATTTTATATAATAACTTAATTATTGGCTCTCTAATGACTCTATAAAATTGATTCTATAGCACTGTTCTTAACAAAATATAATAAATACTCACGTTCCAATTTTTTTTTTAAAAAAGAGATAATAGTAATACTATATAGGTGATTGTATATTGAATTAATCGCAAGTATGCTCGCTAACTATAAGAATGTCATGGTTTTGTATATTAAAAAAAAAAAAAACCAAATGTGCGTTTTATATCAGGGCTTTTTCGAGTTTATTTTGAAGTTTATTTATGAAAATAAATAAAATTTTAATCATTAAAGTAGTGGATAACGTGATAAGATGCAAGGGAAGCATTTTCCTTTTGAAGAAGTTGAATGATATATATATATATATATAGAAAGCGCATATTGTACAGAGTTCATAGGAGCTAAAAGATGAAATCCTAATCCAATTTCTATTCTCTTTCTTCCCACCCCAATGCCGCCGCCTACCTCCACTGCTATCATACTGCTGCAACCGTCACTTGTGCTGTCGTCGTCAACTCTTCTTTTTCTTCTTCTTCTTCCTCCCCCGTCCGTACAGTTATCGTCGCGCCTCTTCTTCTTCTTTGTGAGAAGATCACCATTGTCTCTTCCTCTTCTTTTTCTTGCTCCTTCATTGCTCGATGCCTTGGATCTTGAGTCCGGCGAAGGAGATGAAGATGAGGATCTAGATTCTGATGGCTTCGTAGATAAAGAGGTGTGATGATGACGAAGGGAACAGAGAGGAGGAGGCTAAGGCCGCGGGGTAGGTTGCCGGCCTCAACGGCGACTAGCATGAAGTAAGGGAAGAAACTACCAGAGATGAGCAAGGTTCTGTCGTGGTCAGCGACTACAGATTCTTTGGGCGACGACGAGAGTTTCTATTGCATTCTTTGGTGCTTGTTGTGGTGGTGGTGATGGTCGTGGTGGTGTTGCAGTTGGTGATGGTGGTGGTGGTGTATGTGGTGGTGAGGTTACGGATGACAATTGTATTCTGTTTTGAATGATAAATTGAATCTGTTTCCATAATAATGGTGTTGGTGAGGTTTCAAGGTTACAGATGATAATTGTGTTATGTTTTGGATGATAGCTTGTATCTGATTCAAATGATAATTGTTTTTAGTTTTGGATAATAATTTTTTAATTTCGAATTATAATTTTTAATTTGACTTATTGGCTCCCTAATATTGGTTCCGTAACACTTCTAAAAAAACCAAATTTAGTTAACAAAGGAAAAAAAAAATTGTTCCCCCTTTCACCATCCGTCTCTCATTTTGGCTTCCTGAAAATCTTCTTCTACCCTCTCTTCTAAAATCTTCTTCTACCCTCTCTTCTATCAGCTGCGACTTCGTTGATGGGTGAGAGATTCCAATGTGTTCCCGGATAGACGCAGCTCTACCGACTTTACACGAAGGGTTTCATTTCGTCGTCTATGTCTACCGGCGACGACCCAGAGCACCACCGTAGCAGGAGAAAAATACATAGATCCTCACCAAAGTTTGCAGCGGGCGCCTTGTTGCTACTTTTCCCAATCGAGGAGTACATATTGCAACTTGCATTTTGCAACCCTAATTTTGGCTAAATACAAAGTTACCCCTATTTGATAATGTTTCTCGGACTGAGTCCTCATTGTTTTCAGAATTTAATTCCCACATATAAAAAATATCTACGAATCCACCCCTGATCTTACTTTAAATATGAAAAGGGAATTATTCATTAAGAAACTGTTTATATTTTCTTCAACATAGAAAGCTCCTAGTTTACATTATTAATGTCATCTTAGACTAGATACATAAGATTCCGTATTCCAGGAATAATAATATATTCACCTTTTTGTGCTTTACAATGTTCTAATTAGTACGTCAATTATATAAAATAATAAGAAAAATTATTCGATACATATTTAAGTTTATACATATATAAAAGATTCTCTTACAATATAAATTTTATACCTTATATCTTAAAAAAATTAAAGTAATATACAAATGTGGACCTACATATTCTTCTAATAAAACCTACAACTTTACCTTTTACATTTGTACTGTATAAGCCCCAAATAATAATAATAAAAAAAACTTATCCATCACTTCATCATATCATACGATAAGACTTGGAATATATATGTACGTGACAGACAAAATTAACCTCAACCTTGATATAAAAAGAAATTGGATTAATCCAAATCTTCTTGCATTGTGGATAGAATTTTAGTTCACTGTCATAGAATAATTAAGAAAATTTAGCTTACAAGTTGTTCGTTAAAATAATGGTAATAGCAAACAAACTTAAGCAATTAAGACAAGAATAGGTATAGATAATTTTTGCGAGGTCTATTATTGTGGTTAAAAATTTGATTGTTTACTATTAGAAGATGAATGAAAACTGTGGTAAAATATTGACCAAGTTTTTTGGAGAGCATACCATATCACACACTAAGCAAATTAAAGTTGTGAACCTACTCTGGATTAACTCAAATAAGACGTTAGTTTCTTTCTCTTTTTTTCTTTTATTATGTTATTTTATATAAGATGAAAGCAACAACAAAAAATAAAAAAATAAGAAAGAAGAAAAGAAATTAAAGGATAGGAAGCATGTCAGGTCCTCCAGGATATATGATAATTCAATGATCTTAACCATTGATTTTAATTATAAAATAATTTTAAAATATATACAAATTAAAATCAACGGTTAGAATCATTGGATTATCGTAAACCATGAAGCACCTGACATGTTTCCTAAAAGATATATAGAGAGACATAGAGATTAAACTCTTGTTAACTCAAATATTGGATCAATAATTAACATTAAATTGGTTAAAACAATAGATTTTGATCCCTTATCTTTACTGAATGTCTTAGACTAAGTCTTAATAATGAAAGTAAATTTTCACTGACAGACCTAAAGTTATTGTGCTCATAATTTTACACCGAATTTGTAATAACATGACTCGATAGTAGATTAATAGTAATAAGTTTCATAAGAAGAGACACACATATTTATATCTTACCTAGGGAGTTTGAGGTCGTTATTATGGATTATTTATGGAATATTCACGTTAGTGACTATAGAACAAGGTTTCCCATAGTCTAAGCAAAAGTAAATAAAAAAGTGCAACGAAATAATTTTGATTAATTAAAAAATGTTTAACTAGCTAGAAATTAACTTTTTCTTAGCCATAATATCAGTCAATTAGTCAATTAGTCACCAAAAAATAATAATATCAGTCAATTTTTTTTTAAAAAAAAACTTATAAACTTTAAATTCTAAATTCTAAAAAGAAAAAAATTTTAAATAATTTTATAATTACAAAACTATTTACAAAATAAAAATTAATTCTTTATTTATACTTATTCTATTAAAAAACCATGACCAAAGTTTGATGTTCTAAACTAGTATAATATAATATTAGTTTTGTTAATTTGTGCCCTAAAAACACATGCTAAGAATATCATAAAAAGAAATATTTTACTAAAAATTATTAAAAGTATAAATTTTTATAATTTTAAAAAATTTAATTTTAATACACTCACAGTATAAAAAAAATTTATATCATTATTCAATTAAATTTATGAGTTTAGACCACTTTTAAAATAATAAGTTTAAAATTTGATAGTAAATACACGGTTAATTGTCTATACAAAAAACTCTTGTATACTAATAGTGCAGAAAATTTAAAAATTTATTTCTAAAACATTAAATACATTAAAATATTTAAAAATTTCTATGATATATATACTTTTAAAATATGTCCTAACTCCTAAGTTACCAAGATACCTATCATATATGGAACATTTAATTTAATTACATAAGCAGCGTGAAGATGTGGGGCACATTTAATTTAATTATTTAAGCATTCAGGAATGTATTGTTTGTTTGTTTCTTGTTGCCTTATTTGTTATGTATATTATGAGGAAAAACGCCGGCAATACATACACTAATTCAACCATGACAGCCAAAGAAAATATCTCCATACTAACTAACAAAAATTATAACGAGGTGTGCTGCACAATTTTTTTAGCCAATATGTACTTGACTAATTAGATGCTTTTACTGGGTAAAGAGCCTTTTAAGGACTTTGCTTGATGTAAAAAGTATATATACACGAGGATAATATAAATTAAAAAATTGCTATCCTTTATTTGAATTTTTCCTTAAAATTATATATGATGAGGAACCAAGTTTTGCCTATTTTCCATTTTAGAAATTAATAAAAGGTTCAAAGTCTTTTATATTATACGAATTTAGTGGGTTTCAAACTTTCAATGTATTTTCAAAAATGTCTTTTGCACGTTAAGTGTGGCAGAGATGAAGATGTTGAGATAGATGAGTGGCCACACGAGATTGGATAAAATAAGGAATAAAGATATAAGAGAGAGGGTTGGAGTAGCACCTATTATTGAAAAGGTGGTGGAATCGCGTCTGAGGTGGTTTGGACATGTGGGAAGAAGGCCAACAGATCACCCAGTTAGGAGGGTGGATCTAATGGAATATGGACAAGGAGTGAGAGGGAGAGGAATACCTAAGCAGACCATCCATGAA
>JASCZI010151042.1:202970-233018 GCA_036250425.1 Stylosanthes scabra | reverse complement strand
GTCAACGGTCTATCTGTAGACATGATACATGATAAAGCACAATGGCGTCGTTTGATCCATGTAGCCGACCCCACCTAGTGGGATAAGGCTTTGTTGTTGTTGTTGTCGTCTTTTGCACGTTAAAGTAGGTGTATGTTAAGGGTTAACTTAAATATTTTTCAAACTTAGAGATGAAAACAAGTTAAATAAGTAAGGGATAGTATTAGTGAAGTTCACTATTTATAATTTAATTTCTTTTTTTTTATTGAAGAAGATATATGTGTTTGTGTAAGTCGAGTAAGAACTTCTATCATTATATTTCACATTGGTTATCAGCATGTATAGTATCTTAGGTACCAGAGTGACCGAACAGAATTATTGACAATTTTTTAGAAGTACTTTGACTAAGTGAAAATTACAAACTCTAAAAATACAAAAAAAAAAAAAAAAAATTATATACACTAATAATTTGAAACACTCTACACTTAATACAACCTCGCTCTATTATACTACCTCACGTTCACTCCACTCTTATTACAAGCTTATATGCACCTATATATTCTAGTAGTAACTTAGGAGGTGGATACATTAGTTTATTATTTTTTTCTTTTTGATGCATTCAGTCCTATTCTAACTCTTCAAACTTCCCTTTGACGACACATCTATTTTATTGATACATATACATTCCATCTCGTGTTGCCATATTGAAGTTATATGCCATCATTATGTTTCGGATAATTAACAAAATAATCATTTTGTTTTTCACATATTATTAGTAGTAGGCACAGCACATCTATGGGTGTTCAAAAGTAAAATTAATCCAATTATCCAACCAAATCTAAATCTATCGGGTATAATCGGGTCGGATTTTGAATCCCACCTTAATTGATTTGAATATTGGTTTTGTGATCATATTACTATACACAAACCAACCCCACGATTATTTAATTAAGTTTATATTAATTTAAAAAAATAATAAAATATAATAATATATATAATATTATTTTTCCTAACTTAAATTATTATATATATTTATTAAAGTATAAATTTATAATATTTTATATTTTATTTATTTTTTATTTTTAGCATAAATATTTTTCACATTAATTTTTAAATTTTATTTTCAATATAGTATCTAATTATCCAAACCAATTCAACTTGAATTTAATCGATTTAATTTGGTTCAAATTTATTTATATAGTCTCATATAAGACTCCTCCTTATCTGATAGTCATTATTATTATTAGCAACGGTTTAAATCTTTCTTTTTGTGTCTTATTACAAGGATGGATATCGAACTCGAGGCATTGGGAAAGGGAAGTACTAACAATTAATATTCCATCAACTGAGCTAGCTTTAATTGGCAGCATCGGTTTAAATCTTTAGAAATTTAGAATTAGGAGTTATACCTTTATAATATTGGTTTGCATTTAGTAGCAACTTGCAATTCAACTAGCTTCTCAGCTAGAATTATAAACATATATTCTGTTTATGCATGATAAAGGAAAGGGAAAAGTATATTTTATGCCACAAACGTTTATCGTGAAAATTAATTTTGTCACAATCGTTTTTTTTCTCAAACGTGCCAGAAACGTTTGCAATTTACATTAAAGACACTAACTTTAATGTGTGATGACGGAAATACCCTTCATCCTTAATGAAGACATTTCTCTTCCGCGAAACACACACACTTTTGACGCTATTGATCACTATCGAAGAGGGGGCGCTGTGAAGGTGGTGCTGGTATGGCCTAGAGAAGATGTTTCTCTAACTTCAGTTTTTAGGTGTGATTGAGTAGCATATGCATTAGGGTGTGATTCTGAGTTTCTATTGCTTCCTTCTCTCAAATTTCTTAAGCTAATTATATTCCTCAACATGACAATCATTCTATCCATCAAATCTCTCTCACTTCATCACTTTTTTGTTCTTAATTTCCATATTCATTTGCTTTTTCTTTTTCTTATGTTGATGGGAAAATTGTGCAGATCCGATTCATTCTGTTGCAGAACAGGCAGGGAAAAACCCGTTTAGCGAAATGAAATACTATGTTCCTCTTGAGGATTCTGAGAAGCACAAGGTTGAATACGAGGTTCATCACCTCGTTGTTAATCGAGACTCCAAATACACTAACTTCGTTGAGGTTCGCAAACTTCAATTCTTTTTCCATATAATTCATTCATTTCACAAATTTATTAGTAGATTGCTTTTGTGTTAAGTTAGTTTCTATGAGCAATTTGGTTGTAAGCTCGATTTTGGGTTTTTTCAGCATTTTTGTGGTTTTTGTTGTAACTATTTTTGTTTGATGCAATTTAAGACTCATAAGGTAATATATAGGAGATATGTTGGGTTGTTCTTCCTCTATGTGTTGACATTACTGATAATGAGCTTGCATACTTGGAGTGCATCCATCTGTTTGTGGAGATTTTGGATCACTTCTTTAGCAATGTGTGTGAGCTTGACTTGGTCTTCAACTTTCGGTGCTCCGACTTGACCTCAACTCACGCTAACTTTCAGAAGCCATTGTCGTTTGCCCCAGGTTGACGGGTTGTCGATTCTTCGTTTCTGGGGATTTTACAGATTTGGAGATTTAGGGTTTCTCTTTCAATTTGAGATTTTAGGATTTCTATCTCTCTTTCTCTCTCTCTTTCGATTTATTATAAAGAAATGACAAATAAAGTTATAATTATATCAACTAACGTTAACAAATAATAACTGTCCCAGGAGTAAAATGGTAATTGTGTCTTTTTGAAAAAATTTCATATCGTTTGTGGCACGTTTGAGAAAAAAAAACAATTGTGGCAAAACTGATTTTCACCATAAACGTTTATGGTATAAAACACACTTTTCCCTAAAGGAAAACAATAATCTATCACCCGAAATATCGATAAAATGATAAAGTGAATAATTAATCACTATTAGACATATAATTTTCCTCATATGTAAAAGAGTATACTACTATTTTAATTAAAAGTAATTAAACATTTACATTCTTATTTTATTAATCTCATCTCTCTAACAAAAGACTTTGATCTTACTTTTGCTTCTTAATTTTTTAATTCAACAATTTCTTCTTTTGTGAAAAATGCTTTTATCTTTGATGTTTATAATTTTTTTAAAAATATTTCTGACATTTTTTATTCAAAATTTTCTCTAACATTTTAATTTGCTTCAAAATTATCCATTTACGTTAACTTTATCTAAAATGTCATCATCAAAATTGTTTGAAATTAAATATCAGAAATTTAAAAAAAAAAAAAAGGTAACAATGCAACTTTATCTAAACTATCCATTTAAGTTAACACTTTGTCTAAAGTGAGGGATAACACTTGAGAGTAATAAAATTCTCTTTGCCGGAGAGAAGAAGATGATCGAGGATAGTAAATCTAATCATAAGATTAATCAAATTAAACCCTAAACCTAACTTTAAATGGTAACAATTATTTATTCTCCATCTGCCCCCCAACAAATTATATAGTGGATATATAATGGAGAGTTTTCACTTGTCACTAAGATGACTGTAAGCAAGCTATATGTATACAACAACAGATAATAAAATTTGAACTAATAATTAATTAAAATTTAGATAACATATAGTGTAACTATACATACACTAAGTATACTATATAACTGAGTATATTCTAACGATAGTGTCAAGTATTATTGTCAACTGATGACAACTATAGTGTTGTCCCAACAGCCAACTCAAACATAGCTGGAACATATTCTAATAAGTACTCTATGTATGTAATGACGTGATTAATTATTAATTAATAATCGTTACAGAAATTTGGAGACCTAGTCTTCATGGAATCACGAAGAATTAATGGTTTGGTTAGTATATGCATGCCTTTCATCAGCAATCACTATATACACATGAAAAACCAAGAAATTAAAATTGTCTTTACTTTGAGATAAAAGATTAGAGAAAAACTTAAGTACAGTAATTTTTATTTATATAGGCTAATAATTTTTGCCAGCATGTATATTTCATAAAGTATGGCTTTTGTCCTTAAAAAAATATATATAGCTTTTATCCCAACATTTAGAGTAAGTCCTAAAGATCTCCTTAATATTTAAAACATCTTATTTATATTGTTAATATTATAAAATTGTATTAATCTTGTCTCATCATCGAGTAATGCTAAATATTAGACTTCAAATAATGTTAAAAATTACTAACGAAGTTGTACACGTAAAAATTAATTAACGGCACCAAAATGTTATAAGTAGCACGTCCATTTTTTTCGTGCCCATTTTTATCTCCTATATTATATGAACATATCAAAAAGACCACAAGAAGAGAAGCACGATTCTTCTTCCTCACTCAAACATTACCATTTATTAGTTATTTGAATGTAATTGTGATAAAGATTGTATCTAGAAAACTATAGATTAATTAATTTATTTGCATCTTGAAGAAAAATTATTAAAATTTATTCTAATAGAATTGATGATACGACATAATTGATACGATTTTAAAACATTATGGATATAAAAATGTTAGAAACATCTTTGGAACTTATCCCAAAGTTGGAGATAAAAACGATACTTTATCCGCATATGCAAATAATTGGTATATGATCAAATTTCATAGGTTAAATCATTCACTAATTAGATTACTTATTTTACATCAAAGATCCAATAGTAATAGTGCATCTGCATGACAAATATCAAGCCCTCAAAAGCCTAGCATAAATTTTTCATTCTTTAATTAATTAACATTTGTCATTACCTCAGCGCATTCCATAAATGCACCATTAAAATTACAATTTATACAATGCTTTTTTCACTTTCTTTTCCTCCTATTTCAAACACAAAAAATTCTAAATTAGAAATAATTAGATATATATATATATATATATATATATATATATATATAAATAAGATAATATTTTAGGATAAAAATAAAATTTATTAATTTTAAATTAAAATTTTCAACCATTATATTTACAAGGAAAAATATAAAAATTTAAAAAGAATTTTTACCATAAAAAATTTTTTGGATTTTAAATATAAAATTTGAAATATTACATTTACAAAATAAAAGATAATATCATTAAAATTGAAAGGAAAATAAAAATTTGAAGAAAATTTTAGTATTAATTAAAAATTTTTTAATTTTTATTAATCAATAAATGCATGACTAAATTTTTTTTTAATCAAAGTATAAGTTAGTTAATTGACAATTATCTAATTCAGTGAGTTGACCCAAAGACATTATGAAATAGTCATTGTAAAATGATTTAGTAACTTAAAAAAAATTATAGGAAAAAGAAACATTTTTTCAATTTAAGTTTTGTAAAAGATAAATATAAAAAAACGTAACAATTCATCACAAACCTTAAGTATTTTATTCATTCAGATAATATTATAAAAAAATTTTAATGTAGATATGCTATTGATCTAAAACTCCTCGCAACATGCGGTGAATACTCTTGTTCTTAATAATGAGTATATGACCATATTGATGATTAACTTTTTATTTTATGTTTTTCATAAATTAAGTAAAAAAAATAAGTGATAGATGAGTTTTACTTTTATATACACTATGTATATATTTAGAAAATTAAAAAAAGGGAACTTTTTTCTATTGTGGGTAACTTAGTTTATATGCATCTATATGTCCTAACCAATTATCATATAGAGTGGAAGTCTGTTACAAATAAGTGAATAACAGTAGTACACTAAGAGACAAGCAAATAACTAATACCTAATTATTAATAATTAACTAACTAACCATACTATTTACAGTGTCGTTACTAAACTAATTACAACTAATCTAAAACTAACTTCAACAAACTCTTAATCAAAACACTAAATGGTTGTACATTTTAATTTCTAAGTACGTGAAGAGTTACTTGAATACCTTTAACTTTATTTACAAATATATTTTTTTTATCTACATGTATTCCTATGCATACTTAAATTAAAACACAAGGTTTAAGTGTTTCAAACTCTTTTAGACATTGTTTTTAACCTATACGGCGCGCTTGGAATACTTTTCCTCAGTTTCAAGTTAATTATTGAAGGTTTAGATTTTTGTTATTGGCACCCGGCAGCATCAAAGGTTGTAAATTTGTAATGACAACAAGCTACAAACTATAGAGTTGATCATATATGTCTACAAAACAGAATTATATGCAACAAGTGTATTGTTATTGATGTTTTATATCACCTCGCTGATGATTCTCAATATTATTTAAGTTAATCACTAAAGTTGCCCCTCAAATTTTCAACATGGTGATAAAAGTATCCATAAATTTTAAAAATGATAAATGTGCCCATTAATACTATTAAAATATGATAAATTAATCGATTTCGACATTATTCGATCAACTTTCATTTTTCAATTTAGTATTAATTTGTAATATTTTAATAATATTTAAGGAAACATTTATCATTTTTAAAATTCATGGTATTTTTGTCAACGATTTAAAAATTTGAAGGCATGCAATATTGATTTTTATAAAATCATTTTTACTTGAAATTCTAAAAAAAAATCACCGAAAAATATTTTTACAAAAGAAAGTGATTATTAGTAGTAGTAGTTTTTTTTACCTTTTTACTTTCTAATATAATTTCTTTCAATTTTCAAACAATTTTAATAGAGTAATTAACACGATTAGGCAGAATTTATTATTATTATTTATAGGTACATAATAACCAATAAATATTTTACACTTATAAATTGAGTAAACTTTGTTGTATAAGGTGGGATTTGAACTCACACTTACGCGGACAAGTGGTTAGAACAATTCGATCCAATTAAGTTTAAATAATTCTATTTTAAATTTATATTGTTTATATGAAATAATGTTTTATTTAAAATGTGTCTGATTTATGGTGGATCAAATGAAATTATCTCAAATAAACAGAAAAAATTTTAATAATTCATTTGTCATTATTTAAAAATATTTCACCTGATTCTTTATAAATCTAGTAAAAACTTATCCATGAAATAATTAATTGAAGTAAAAAAAAAACCATTACATTATTTCAAAAGAATCTTTCCTTCACTCTTAGCTTGTCCTCCGATAGTATCAATAATAATGCACCATGACCTTCCCTCCCACCAGAAAATTTCTCATTCATCGACCACTGCTAAGTTCTCCGTAGCCTCCTCCGTATATAATCACCGCCACCACCATTACCAAGTCCATGGCCATATCTAACAATCACACGATATGATACCACATGCATACCCATCTCCAATAATCCATATACATGCATGGATAATTGAACGCCTATAGCTTCATATTTGGTGTGTGAATAATGCTATGAAATTAACGTTAGGAGATCAATAGGGAGTCAATGAGTATAATTAGGGAAATAGTGGATGGTAAAAAGAAAAAGATAAAAGACAAAAAAATGATATTCATTTCCTATTGTTTTCTTAATATTGACTAGAGAAAGTTAGAAAAACTTTTCCCAGATGAATCAATTGAAATTACTAATATTTGCTGTATATACCCGATCAACCAATATAGGACAAGCAGAATGGGACAAAAACCCCCCCGACCCTAATTTATCACGGAAACATATAAACAATTAAACATAATAGCCGAATGCAAAGTTCCAAAGAATTCGGAAAATTAATTTTGCTTCGTTATTCATTCTTATTGATCTATGTTACTATGTACATGTACTATCTCAACAAGACACGCATGGTATGCTAGTATATTGCTAAGAAGAATACCTACAATAATTTATTCTCATTAATATATAGATAGATGCTCTTGGGTCTTCAACTTATTCATGTACCTATGCACAACCTCACATAGTCTGTAACGCCAACAATGAAATGATGACCACATCATCTTCTATAAATACACACATCAATTGCCATATACATCTTCCTTTAAAGAGCTTCGTTGAAAATCTTTAGAAAAACACACAAACAAAGGTAACTGTGAGACATGTCTCCTGCTCCTTATAGAGGTTGTGGCTTCAAACGCGAGTTCATCAGCGATGAAATAATAACTACCCCTATATCATCATCAATGCAAGATCCTAATTCTTGCATAATCTTCTATTCATGTCCCAACCTATCCCACTTGGATGATACTACTTGTTTGACTTCATTCCCTTCCACCGCCATCAAAGACCGTTTTACCCCCGAAGAGAAAAGAATCTTGGACAACACTTGTTTCTTCAATTGGACTACTTCTTCTTCTTCTTCGGAATTATTAGAAACCTCATCAGAAACTAAAAGGCTAAAAAGAACCACAAGCTTCCCAGTTTCTTTAGAAAACCTTTCAATAACCCCGCTCTACTTCAATTACAATAAAAATAGTGGCAACAACCAAAGCAATCACATCGTCAGAGATCACATAAGAAGTTGTTCGCAGGTCTACCGTGCTGCAGAAGCAGTTGAAGAGGCGGCGCAAGACATCATTAATAACTCCGAAGAACAAGAAGAAGACGGCTGCGATGGAATGAGGCTTGTTCAACTTCTAATCTCTTGCGCCGAAGCCGTCGCGTGCCGTGACAAATCTCACGCTTCGATTCTTCTATCAGATCTTAAGTCTAGCGCCTTGGTCTTCGGCTCTTCGTTCCAGCGAGTAGCCTCCTGCTACGTGCAGGGCTTGTCCGAGCGATTATCTTCGATCCAGCCGTGTCTTGGTCCGGTGCCGGCGATGCAACCGATGATGAACATAATGGACGCCGCATCGGAGAAGATGGAAGAAGCTTTCAGGCTGGTGTATGAGATTTGTCCACATATTCGGTTCGGACATTTCGTGGCAAATTCCGCGATAGTGGAAGCCTTTGAGGGTGAGAGTTTTGTCCACGTGGTAGACCTCGGCATGAGCCTGGGCCTACCACATGGTCATCAATGGCGGGGCCTGATCCAGTCCCTGGCCAACCGCGCCGGAGCCCGCGTTCGTAGGCTCCGGATAACCGCAGTTGGCCTCTGTATTGGCAGGCTCCGCGTCATTGGTGATGAACTCTCAGTTTACGCGAATAACATGGGAATCAACTTTGAATTCTCCGTTGTGCAGAAAAATCTAGAGAATCTGAAGGCTGAGGATGTGAAAAAAGAAGAGGATGAGGTTCTTGTGGTGAATAGTATCCTTCAGCTGCATTGTGTTGTTAAAGAAAGCCGTGGAGCTTTGAACTCTGTGCTTCAGATGATTCACGGGCTTTCGCCGAAGGTTTTGGTTATGGTGGAGCAGGATTCGAGTCACAATGGACCCTTTTTTCTTGGGAGGTTTATGGAATCATTGCACTACTACTCTGCAATATTTGATTCGCTTGATGTGATGCTGCCAAAGTATGATACGAAGAGGGCGAAGATGGAGCAGTTTTACTTTGCTGAGGAGATAAAGAACATTGTGAGCTGCGAGGGGCCACATCGGATGGAGAGGCATGAGAGGGTGGACCAGTGGCGGAGGAGGATGAGCAGGGCGGGGTTTCAGGGCTCCCCTATTAAGATGGTGGCTCAGGCAAAGCAGTGGCTTGTGAAGAACAATGTTTGTGATGGTTACACTGTTGTTGAAGAGAAAGGGTGCTTGGTTCTTGGTTGGAAATCAAAGCCTATTGTTGCAGCTTCTTGTTGGAAGTGTTGAATCTACTCCTGCTATGCTGTTTTTTATGTGTGTTTGGTTGGATTGAATAAATCAGAATAAGTAACGGCTATTCCTCAGAATTAAGCTGTGTTGTTTTCTCTGTTCTCTGCTTGAATAATGTGTGTGTTTGGAATAATAATACATACCCAAAATAATGTCAATCCTATCAAGGATTTCTATGTTTGCATTGGAAGTTCAGAATTGAACACATGAAATAAAGAGGATAATATACTTTATTGTTTGGTGTGTATTTAAATTATAGGGTGTAATTAACTATTCCTGTATATTCCAACAATTCTTTTAATTTATTGATTCGTTATATAGTCTATCATACTCACAATGTCAATGTGCTAGGGAGCTTAATTTCTCTGTTTCACTTTCTGGGTGAGAACTGAGAAATACTACTTTCATAAGAGAAATTACAAGTTATTCAATCAGGATGACTCAAATTCCCAAATAGTATTGTATTTTTTATCATTCTTTATTTTTATTATCTTCTTTATCATTAATTTAATTATGCAGATAATATGCTTTTTGTTTTTCTTCATTTATCTTTTGACATGTTAGGTAAAAATGAGTCATAACTACTATTTTCTAAGTGGAGTCGACTCATTTGGTTTGAACTTTACTCCAGTGTGCCTACCACCATGGCCAATTGCTCTTGTGGTAAAGATCAAATTGGTTTTTAAAAATATCATACTCTTTAAATTGATCTTTTTAAAAAAATTAAATCATATTATTCTCTAAAAAATATAATTCATCATTCTATTAATTAAATATTATGTGCTACAAATTAAGTGGTTGAAACTAACCTTTTTCTCAATACTATTGCTAGAAGTACATACTCTCCTACATAATATAAGTATTTGCAGTAAAGATATTTTGGCCACATAAAAAATATAAATAAGAAAAAGATGAAGCCTTGCACTAAGTGACCTATTGTATATATTTATGTATAGAAAATTCAAATTATTGTCTATAAACTTTTTTGTTTTTGAAACACTTTTTCTATATAATTTACGATTATATTAAATGTATCATTGTACACATCTATACACATCATCATTTAGTGATACGGAAAAATGTAAACATTAACACAAAAATTTATATTTTTCTGTCCTAATGTTTACATTTTTCTGTGTTTCGAATGGTGTGTACAGGTGTGTACAATGGTACACATAGATTTATTCTATAATTTTATTATTCCTAAAATGCAATTAAAGACATTTTTTGTTTGCTAACTTAACTAACTTCACAATTTTTTATTATTCACATATTTAATTTATAAAAAGAGTAGATTAATAAATATATTAGTGTGTATTAATTAATAATTAAGCTACTTATTATAATGGTATAATGAGTTAATGACTATCACTATCGTGAAGGATCCTTTGGCCTTGTGGCCACATATGTTTTACCACTCTCGACATTATACATGTATTATTGTTATTGGCACTTGCTATGCTTAGTTTGTCTTAAGCTACCTAGGTTAATGACATTTATATATATTTATATTTATACATAGAAAAAGGAAGAAGAAAAGATAATAACAACTTGTAGAACGTGTGAGAATCTAAATATTTTACCCTCTCCTTCAACTTTTAGAAAAAGGAAAGAACAAAAGATAATAGCAACTTTTAGAATGTGTGAGAATCTAAATATTTTACCCTCTCCTTCAAGATGGGTGTGGAAACCATGTTCTTCGGCTCCCCTAGGCAAAGTGAAATACTCTTCTGTCGCTCATGGAATTGTTGCACTACTACCTGCAATCTTTGTTTCGCTAAGCTTGATGCTATGCTGGGCAAGATTGCAAGGTAGCAATGCTACGATTCCATAAGCGAACCTTTCAAGAGATCAGAAATAAAAGCCCTCCATTGTTACTCGCAAAACCACGTCATTACCGGTACCTTTGCCACTGCTATTAGTCACGTTTTTTTTCAAGGGTTAGCCACGTTTATAACCGTGGCCAACCTCCATGTTTGACAAAACCTTGAGCATAGTGCGTGGAGGGTTACAGAAAAATGGTGAGATAAGAGAGACAAAGAAAGAAGGGAATGAGTGAAAATGAGTAGCACTAAAAAGAGGAAAGGAAAATCACAAAGTTACAATATAGCTTATGCTGCTATTTATAGCACTACTAACTACGTGTAACTAACTATATTAACTAGAGTTAACTAATATCTAACTATGGTAACTTATTTACTAACCTGAGTGGAACTAACTAATAATAAATAACCATGCACGTTATATCACAGCTAACAATAATTTTCAACAGCTCTCTCAAGTGATGAATAACGTAACTAATAACCACAGCTTAGGTTATCTATGCAAATATTTATTTGAGATATGCTACATATACACTAAAATCAGCCATTAAATCAGTCATTAGTATATAATACATATTAAAATATTAAATACATATTAGAATTGAGTTAAACTATATATATATTTTATATTTTAATGTGTATTATACACTAGTAACTAATTTGATGGCTAATTTTGATGTGCAAATAGAATTATTCTATTTGATTATTTATATAGTAGAGGTCTTAGTCATATGTAATACAAGCAAATTTTATTTTTTTATTTTATTTAACATATATTTATTACAACAATGAATATAGACACTCATATCTGCTGGGACCAATTTTGATACCAAATATGAGCTTCTCATTCTTAGATATACTAATATAAACTACTCTTTTGTATTATACAAGAATAGTCTAAAGTCTTATATTTTTGTATTGAGTGTAAGAGTACATAAATTTCACTCCTACACTGTTACAGTTAGATGATGAATAATAACTCTCTCTTTCTTACTTTACTCTCTCTCATTCTCTCTGTTCTCTGAAACTACATTCTTTATCTTCTTATTACATAAACTAGGGTTCATGAATCTCAGTAATTCTTTGTAAATTTGGTTGGTGGATAAACATTTACATGGTATTTAGAGTTTGAAGAATCGATCCTGATGGCGCTATTAGGTTCTTCACATCTCAACAACAAGAACGGTCTAGTTCCTTTGTCAGATAAGCTAGATGAAGATAACTACTCTACTTGAAAGAAGAGTGTTCTTCTAACTGTTAGAACACTGAAATTACATGATCATTTGCTACACGATAAAGCTCCACCTCAATTTGTTCCTCTCTCATCTCCAGATGCTGACTCCGCCAAGAAAGGTGCAGATGAAGCTGCCTCTGGACCTGGGAACAAGAAAGATCCATCACAAGGTCCAACAATCTTGCAATAATCGGAGAAATTTTTGAAATGGCAGCAAAACGATTGCGCCCTCATGACCTAGTTGGACGCCTCCATGACTCTAAGCTTCAAGAATCGCCTTGTTCACTGTGCAACCTTTGCTGAAGCATGGGAAATGCTCTCTCACTACTTCACTGTATCTTCCAGCACCAAAATTCAGAGTCTACGAACTCAACTCAGGGCAGTGAAGAAAACAGGTTCTGTAAATGAATATCTTGCTTTAATTCAAAAATTGGTCAATTCTTTACATTCAATTGGACATGTATTCGCTGAAGCTAATCGTGTGCAAGCTATACTAGATGGATTACTCGATGAGTATGAGGGTTACATCACATCTGTCCTTTCTCGATTGACGACATTCACCATTCATGAGGCTGAGTCCTTTTTGCTAGCATGCGAAGAAAGAATCACCAAGAAAGCGGCAAATATAGCTGTAGCTCACCTAGCACAAGCTAACATCAAATCTTGGAAGAGGCAATGCTGGAAGAGGCAATAGAGGAGGCAGAAATGGAAGGGGTGGAAGATTTCAAAGCAATCGGCCACAGTAGTGCCAACTTTGTGGGAAAATTGGACATGTTGTCCAGACTTGCTATCATCGATATGATCCCCATTTTCAGAGCCCTGTCTCCACCTCATAGAATCAAGTCCCGTACTCCAACACTCAGCCTCCTACCATCAGATTCAACCAAGAAACTATCTAGTTGCCGCACCAACTACCTCTGACTTCTCTTGGTATGCTGATTCAGGAGCCTCCCACCATATCACTGCTAAGCAATCCAACATACTGCAGCATTCAAATTCCTCTCAAGGACCTGAACAGCTCTATGTTGGTAATGAAATAGGAGTACAAATTTTACATTCTGGTCTTTCAATTCTGTATGATAAGTCTAAAAATATTAGCTATAAACTGACAATTTACTTCATGTACCTGATATTACTCAAAATCTTTTAAGTGTATCCAAATTCTCTGCAGATAACTCAGTTTACTTTGAATTTTGGCTTAACCACTGTTTAATCCATGATCAGGTTACCAAGGAGCTACTACTCAAGGGTAAAGTTGAGGGTGGCATCTATTCCTTTGACCACCTGATAGTATCAAAAATCCCAAAGAATCAGATATTTGCTGCTGTTTGCTATGCTCCAATGTCAAGTAGTTCTATATCTCACTCTTCTAGAGATCTTTCTCTTTCTGTTGCTAAATTGTGTAGTGATAAATCCTCTGTTTCTAATGAATTGAATAAAATTGGAGCTTTACAATTTGTTACTGCCTGCAGAAATACAAATTCTAGATTGCATAATACTGATTCTTCTATCCATCCACAGATTAATATTGCTATGCCTAAGACAAATAACTCTTTAGAACTTTGGCACAATATGCTTGGGCATAGCAATATCAAATTTGTACATCATGTTTTGAAAGCATGCAAAGTACCTGTTCATCCTTTTGACTTGCATAAACGTGTATGTGAATTCCGTACTTTAGCTAAAATGCATCAATTCCCATTTTTTGATTCTCAAACTAAGTATACAGCACCATTACAGGTTGTATATGCTGACATTTGGGGACCAGCCCCCTTTACTTCTTACTCTGGCTTTAAATATTACATCAGTTATTTAGATGCCTACAGTAAGTACACTTGCATTTATTTTATAACAAACAAATCCCAAGCTCTAATTGCCTTTCAGGGTTATAAAACCTTTATAGAAAACCAAACTGGACATACTATTAAAGCTTTACAAACTGACAATGGAGGGGAATTTATATCCTCATCCTTTAAAAATTTTCTGCAACAATATGGTATCTTGCATAGATTGTCATGTCCTCATACTCACCAACAATAAGGGAGTATTGAATGAAAACATAAACACATCACTGAAACAGGGCTGTCCATGTTAGCCACTACCTCTATGCCACTGAAATTTTGGGATTCTGCTTTCACCACAACAGTATATATTATTAATAGACTCCCTACTCTTATTTTACAAATGAAAACTCCTTTTGAAATGTTATATCACAGAACACCAGATTATAATTTACTAAAAGTTTATGGATGTGCATGTTACACTTATCTTAAACCTTATAATAAACATAAATTTGACTACAAGAGTCAACAATGTGTGTTCCTTGGATATGATTGTAATCACAATGGTTATAAGTGTCTTAGTAAGGAGGGTAAGATTTATTATGCTAAAAGTGTGATTTTTTATGAAAGCCTATATCCTTATAATCTTTTATTTGCTAGTACACCACAGACTAATCATGCAGGTGGAACAACTAGTGCTCTTACTTCAACAGAACAGCAAGGAATAATTCCTCTCTCACAATCCTTAAAACTAACTTTACCAAGAACTCCTTTATTCAAAGAGGGCATAGCAACTGACACTACAACAACAACAACTATAGAAGCAACTGCACCTACACAAAATCAGAATCAGCCTGCACCAGCAATGACATCAATTCCAATCTTTGGAATTGAGATTGTTCTCCCAACCACAGCCACAACTTCAGACTCAGCTCCGGCACAACAACCTCAGAATACACATAAGATGATCACAAGATCAAAATCTGGTAACATCAAACCATCTACTCATTTATTAGTGTCTGAACAAGATCCAGATTTAAAATTTCATTTACCAAAAACTGCTGCTCTGGCCCTGAAATTTCCACTGGAAACAAACCATGGACCATGAATTTAATGCCTTACAAAAGTGTTAAACCTGGACTTTAACTGAACCACCAAAAACTGCAACCATTATAAATTGTAAATGGGTGTTTTCTATGAAGAAAAATCTAAAGGGTGAAATAATTCGTTACAAAGCTAGGCTTGTAGTTGAAGGGTTCCAACAACAGGAGGGCATTGACTATGAAGAAGTCTATAGCCCACTTGTAAAACCTACCACCATTAGGATAATTCTTACAATAGCTTTAACTAGAGGTTGGGTTCTAAGGCAATTTGATTTTGATAATACCTTTTTAAATGGCACCCTAACTGATTTAGTTTACATGTCTCAACCACAAGGATATCACACTGCTGATCCATCAAAGGTCTGTAAATTAAATAGAGCTATTTATGGTTTGAAACAGGCTCCTAGGGCCTGGTACAAAACTCTAGCAAAGACTTTAGAAAATTTTGGTTTTAGAAATACTACTACTGATATTGCTTTGTTTGTGAAGAAATCTGGTACTGATATTTTTTACCTGCTGATTTATGTGGATGACATAGTGATAACTGGGTCAAATACAAGGAAAATAGAATCAATCATACACAGATTGAATGCTATATTCTCCTTGAAAGATTTGGGTAAATTAAATTACTTCCTAGGATTAGAAGTAACACATAGGAATTGATATATTAATATTGAAGCAAGAGAAATACACTAGAGATTTACTTCTAAAGGCAAATATGGCAGATTCTAAATTAATGCCAACACCAATGGTGTCAAATTTAAAACTACATAAGCATGATTCAGAACAGTTTGATGATCCAAGGAAATATAGAAGCATAATAGGGGCCTTACAATATTTAACTATTATAAGACCTGACATCTCTTTTGCAGTGTGCACAATTCATGAACAATCCTAACCTTGAGCATTGGAAAGCTGTCAAACGCATATTGAGATATCTACAAGGTACAGTTTCTTATGGAATGATTTTTACAAAGTGTTCTGACTACAGAATCCTTGCCTTTTCAGATGCAGACTAGGCTGCTGATTTAGATGACCGCAAGAGCATAACCGGCTACTGTATTTTCATGGGAGCAAATATTATAGCCTGGAAATGCACTAAGCAGACAAAAGTCAGTAAATCATCCACTGAAGCAGAATACAGGGCAGTTGCAACAACACAAACAGAGATCATGGTCATTCAATCTCTTCTGAAGGAGCTACAGATTCCACAAGCCTCTCCTCCTACAATATATTGTGATAACTTAAGCAGTTGTCACATGACTGCCAATCTAGTTATGCAAGGCAGAAGTAAACATTTAGAAACAGATTTACATTTCATTAGGGACCTTGTTAATCATAAACAACTGTATGTAATGCATATTAGTACACAGGATCAAATGGCGGATATCTTTACTAAGCCACTGTCCATTAAACTCTATGACAGATTTAGGAGCAAGCTTAGGCTAGTTAATTCCCTATCCCAAGCTTGAGGGGGGTGTTAGATATACTAGTATAAACTACTCTTTTGTATTATATAAGAATAGTATAAAGTCTTGTATTCTTGTATTGAGTGTAAGAGTATATAAACTTCACTCCTACACTGTTACAGTTAGATGATGAATAATAACTTTCTCTTTCTTACTTTACTTTCTGTCTCATTCTTTCATTCTCTGTATTCTCTGAAACTACATTCTTCATCTTCTTATTACATGAACTAGGGTTCATGAATCTCAGTAATTCTTTGTAAATCTGGTTGGTGGTTAAACATTTACACTCATTTTTTAGTTATGCATAATATTATAGAACATGATTAAATTTGATAGAAACATTTAAAAAACGTAAAGCAGAAAGACATCATAAGCACATTTTTTCTACGTTCAATACTCAAATGCAGTTGCCTTCATGTGAAGTTGCTTGCTAATCACCTTTAGATAAATTGATATGTTTTACCAAAATATAATCTAACCATTCCAGATGACAACTTCATATAAATTCAACTGCACCTCAGTTACCACATTTTTTTACCCATCAACCCTAATATAATGGCCCCCACCACCCACCCAAAAAAAGGTGCTCTTAAAAGAGTGTTTCAAGTATATGAATTTCCATTTCAATTTGTCGAGTCATAAAAAAAAAAAGAACACTGATTTGCAAAAATGGCAGAAGTAGTTCTGGAGAAAGCAAAAACAAAAAAAAAAGGAAGAAAAAAAGAAAACGAAAGCACAAATGATCTGTTCCAGGTCCTTGTGCATAATCAGCTGCAGAGGTCTTAGCTTAGAGGTTTTGCAACAACTCAACAGCTTAAAGAAGGAGTAAAAGTTGTTTAAAAGTTAAAATAAATTGAATATTTATAAGGTTAAATAAAGGGGACATATATAAATAGATTCAAATTAAAATAAGATGTTGAATATGAAAACGACTTTTAATTAAAAATAGAGAAGTAAAAGAGTTGCGGCAATTAAATTGAGGAATATTCTTTGTATAAATAACTGGTTAGCTTCTTCATAAGGGTTTGTTGTGTCCGCCAAGAAGACAAAGCAGAACGCAACAAGATGGATTGAATTGAATTTACCCAATATGTCTATGTTTGCACCATTTCGGAAAACTTAATGCTTTGACCCCATCAACATATACTCTTGTTTAATTAATTTGTGGCATTTCAACAAGACATAATATGGTATGCTAATATGCTAACATAGATGAAATCGATCATCCACATCCTTCCAAAGAGTATCTAATAAGAGTTGACAGTATGTGTTGGTGGAGTCATTACCCAAGCACAGGGGTGGCAACATGCCAGTGAACATTATCCAGGAGTAAGTAATAATAATATTATCTGGGAGTAATGAGTAACTTATAATCATTCCTTAACTATAGTTTATATGTATGGGAGAATGTAATCAACTTTTATTAGTTACATTGGAGTTTACAAGAATAAATCAAATCAAATGTTTGTTCTAACACAAATCTTTTGACATATGAGGACTTTTTTTTATGAAATTTAAAAATATTGGATGAAAAATGTCTATGGAATCAACAATATTGATGACTTACCGTAGAAATAATCATTCTTAATTGAATTTATTGATTCTCTAATGATTACCCAAAGTTGATTTACTATTACTCATTTTGTTCCACTTCAACTTTTAATTGATATAAAGATTTAACTTCCATTGTTAAGAATGTAACATGATACTATATAATAATTTTTTTTCTTTTATTTACTATTTTCTAAAATAATATTCTAAAAAAATGAGAAAATTTAAGTAACTAATATTAAGGAGACAACAAGAAGTCAATATCATTTTTCCTTTTTTTCTCTTTTTCCTTTTATCATCCACTATTTTCCTAATTATATTCCTATTGGTACCTCTAACATTGGTTCCGTAGTATTACTAAAAAATATAATAAAAAGTTTTATTTACGAGTTGAAAAGATTTCATCCTTATTTCATGTACTTTGTCTTATAGGACATACTCAAATATTATTTTCTACATCTATATTATCTCCAATTTATTTTGAGATTTTAAAAGAAAATAAAAATATGTCACATGATTTGTAAATTTTAAAATAAATAATAAAAAAACAAATGCTCATATAACCCGCACAATAGAAGTTAAAAGGGAAAAACATTTTTACGTTCTCTTCCGTATTCACGAATAGCGTTTTCTCCAAGAAACACAGGTATCCATGGCGAATGCCTCTGCAAGAACGGTTCAAGTGTGTATACTATATTAGAGTGTTTTTTTTTTTTTCAATAATTCTACGTAAACAAGTGATTTTAGTTAACCAAGTCATTTATTTCTATGTTAAATAGAAGAATATTTCGATATCAAATAGAACTTTATTTAGGTGCATTTTTTTATACTATTTGTCACGAAATAATATTTTTTTAGCATAGAAATAAATCATTTGGTTGCACTTGATTGGCCAAAACCACTCATTCAAATAGCATTTCTACGATCTATACGTATTTTTTTAAGAAATAAATGATTAAGAAACAAATTTAAGAGAAATGAGTTTTCTTTGTTGAAATTTTTATTTTTTTAAAATTAAACTAAAATTAAATTATTTAAACTAAATTTTAATTTTAAAAAATCGCAAGATGTTAATACTTTTCATATTTTAGAGGTTAATTAGTTCAATGTAAAAATCTTGATGACCTAGCTAATTATTTTTTCGATGATTAGGTGAGAGGTTTAAACATGAATAAAGTCTTCAAAAATATAAAAGAATACAATATCAAATAAAAGAAATAAATAAATAACAACCTAAAAATTAATAAAAATAAAGCAACTAGAATACTCTACCCATTCTAAAATCAACACCAAGTTTTTTATATATAATAAATTTTATGGTTTATCTATTTTGTGCTCTCAGGCACATGTTAAAATTATAAATTAAAAAATATTTTATTAAAAATATAAAAAAATGTTTTTAATTTATATATATTTTATATTTATTATCTTTCAAATAATTTTTAGCTAGACTTTAACTTTTATGGCAAGTCCTCAAATGAAAATTTGAAAACCATCTTCATACGAGGATTTAGTCTTTAAAGCTACACTTTTAAAAGAAATAGCAACACTTTAAAAAGGTAACGCTTTTATATATACTAAAACCTAACCATTCAATTTCTCATCCAATGGTTAAAATGAAAAATTTTCATATAAAGACAATTTTAAAATCTTCATGGTAGTATCCACCAACTTTTATTATTGTCCAAATAATTTTTTTTAACATAGAGTATTTATAGTATTTTATTTTATTTTATTTTTTGTGTATGTACTTTATCTTAAAATTAATATGCTGTCCTTTCTAATCTAATTAATGAAACCAAATAATAAATGGGCGCTCATT
This sequence comes from Stylosanthes scabra, assembly GCA_036250425.1. Taxonomy (NCBI): domain Eukaryota; kingdom Viridiplantae; phylum Streptophyta; class Magnoliopsida; order Fabales; family Fabaceae; genus Stylosanthes; species Stylosanthes scabra. The sequence goes on along the minus strand of JASCZI010151042.1, from coordinate 212,687 downwards.
CTAATAACGAAATTAATGTTATAATGTATGGTTATCCATGGTTTTCAATGCAACAAAAATTAATTGTGGATGGCTTGAATTTGTTGAAGTTTTGGTTTACTAACAAATCAATAACCACAGTCTAAATTGTGTTAGGTTTGTAGTTAGGTGTTGAAATGGTTGCGAATAAATAGTATGAATTCAATCTTATTATCATGTAAGATAATTTATTATAATTATATGTATTAAAGAATTAATACAATAAGGTCCTTGATTAAAATTAGAGATTTATCATTATGATTGAGATCATAATATTGAGAGATAAATCTTTTATAATTTAATCTAAAATATTCTTGGTCATAGAATTATCAAAACAGACATTAATAATCCGGATAGATCAATATATATATAATGGTCTTCATTGGATGAAGATTAATATATCTCAATTATTAAATTATATATATATATATATAGATGTTGCATATAGAGATATGACCATTGAACTGACTCTGAGAGTTCCTAATGGTTATGATTACCGTATATGTGTCAATAGGATATTCTCACCATAAACAATGTATTAGAGTTTCTTTTGACCTGCGACTATCATAGTAATTAACAATGTATTTGTGATACTTTGATTCCGGACATCTAATACCCTATGATGCTAGTTGAATGATTATTGGGTATGATTTAAATGCTTGTAGAATTAATGAATAGTCAATAAGGAATCCATCAACTCTCGGTAAATAGTTTGAGCTCATGGTTATAATGACTGAATTAAATAAAACATTGGCCAAGGAGATTGAATGAATAAAGAAATGAGTTCTTGAGTCATTCATCAGTTTATTATAAATATTGGTAACAAGTTAGAGTTTGACAGTTAAACCATACTCTAAAGGTTAACTAATAGCTGGAAAGATGAAAGGAATTATACTTTGTTATTTACTGGTTCTGATTAGTAAAATTACTTCGTGCTATTGGGTCATCGAAGAGTGTTGCTAGATGCCAACCTCAATTAGTAAATTCAGTATGACTAGTTTACTACCCGCTTAGTGTTGAACCTATAGGGTCACACAGTAACGAGTGTTCTGAACTTTGCTAAAGAATTGTTTAAATTATTATTTGATTTGATCAAATAGATAATTATCTTAATTCAAATGGAATATTATTATATTGTTTGGTAGCACCAATAATATAATAATATTATGATAATCGAGAGTATTTGAGTGATGGTTAAGAATAATCTGTTATTCTACAATGAATTTCAAAATTTGAAAGATTAGATAAGATCCTATCTGAATTTGTCTCAAATTGATAAGGCTTCAATTTAAAACTGGATAAGATTCAATTTGAAACTTGATAAGATTAAATCTGAAATAAGATAAGATCAAATTTCAAAGATTTAAATCAGGCATAACCTCACACAATAAATTGGTGTGCACATTAGTAGAAGTATCATTCATTTACTTCTACACATATAAACATACAATTCTAGTTTTTAGTGAAAAATTCTGATTGCAAAGAGTTGCAAGAAGTTTCTCAATTATTTTTCATTGATCAAAAAGTTGATATGCATAGCCCTTCATACGTTCGAAGGATAAAACTTTTCATTTACTATTCAGGTATTTAGATCTAATTTATATATTATTTGAATAAAATCTTAAACATAAAATAAATCAATTAAGGATTACTTAATTACTTCTCCGCATGTTATGAAGACATATTAATCCTTAATTACTAATTGGTTTCTACACCTATTTTGCTATATAAATAGAGCCATAAGCAAGACATATAGAAGCCACCAAAAAAATATTATGAGAATGAAAACACAGCTTGTCAACTGTCAAGCAAACAAGGATAAAGTTCTTCTATGGCATCTTTGATTTTGTATTATTTATATGGAAAGTGCATTACAAAAGTTTCTAGAATTATCTTTGAAAAATATATTATTCTCTATTTGAATTTATTTTTTCTTCCACTTTTTTGTTTTCACCAATTAAATCTTCTATTGTCTTTTCGTTTTAATTATCAAACCGGGGAAATATCTATTTCTTTTTAATTTTTTTAATCTACTTTCTAAATAATTGATTAATTGTTTTCCGAAGAAGTATCACCAAAGAATACAAAAAAACATTTCTATAAATAAAATACCAAAATTTGTTTCTCACAGAAGTTTCAACTAGGCAGTACATAGAACCAATTTTCTCAAAAAAAAAAAAAAAACCAATTTTCTTAAAAGGAAAATTAGAGTACTGCATAAGACATTAAGACATAATTAAATCGATAATGTTAGAATATATTTATTTTATCTAATTAAATCTAATCAAATTATTAATTTTTATACAAAATAAAAAATAATTTAAATATTAAATAGCATAAAAAATAACATATAAATAATATTCTATTTGTTATCAAAATGATCTTTTATTTATAATAAAATAAAATAATTTGATATCAATATTTTCATTTAAAAAATATTTAATTTTAATTAAAAAATTAAAATTGGAGTTCTAACTCAAATTGATATCAAATTTGTAGTGACATAAAATTACCCCTCAAATTTAATATTGTAACTTATATTAACCTTTATTCTAACTAAATTTGAATCCAACATTAGTTACACTATGAAATTCTGATGAATTTTTTTAGCAATTATAAATTTATAATTAATTTGTCTTCGAACTCAAATTTCGAGGACATTATAAATTAAAATAAAATTTTAAATTCAACTTTGAAAAAACTCTTAGACTTCTAAGAATACAAAACAAATAGGTTATTTAATTTTTAACATACAATAAAAATATTTAATTATCCTATTAAATTATGTAGTTTGAAGTATTCTAACCGAAATATAACAAAATTTAATTACAGTCCAAATTGATGAAGAAATAAAGTAAAAAATTTTCAATAGAGCATAAAAAATTAGCAAAAGTCAGCATAGTCTTGTTTGTAGTACAAAAATTTGCCCTTCCCAAAATTCCAAATAAGAAAAAAGAAAGAATTCAGAGGTTCCCGTTATCTTCATTCATCACCCAAATTTCATTTCTTTGCTTCAGAGAGAGAGAGAGAGAAATGGAAGGAGTTGCAGTGTTTGGTGGAAGCAGAGCCATTTATGCTCCTTGTGTCTCATCCTCTCTCCTCCGACCAACCACCAACAATTTCACCGTTTCAGCCTCCACGCGCCGCCACCAACACCAACACCTCGCTGCATTCCCTTCTCATTCCCATCTTTTCTCTTCTTCTTCTCCATATGCCAAGTCTCTTCGCGCCAGAACTGCTTCCCAACCCGGCATCTTCCTCCCTCACCTAATTGCTTCTCTGGTTTGCCTTTGCCCCTCTCAATTTTCAATTTTTTTTTAAAATTTATCATCGCCTAATTTTTTTTTGTGAATGCTTGTTGTTGTTGTTGTGTGCAGGAACTGGTTGACCAAACTTACATAATGGTCAAACCTGATGGCGTTCAACGTGGCCTTGTAAGCCTCCTGCTTATTTTTGTTACTGTTTCCGGTCAAAGCCCCACTGGATTAAGAGGATTTTTAATGGAATTTGATGTTTAAGCTTTTGATTATTCATTTACTTGTGTGCTGGATTAGTTTTGTCTTTGTAGTATTGGTTATTGATTCTTGCAATACTGAATTCTATTGTTGAACTGGTTTAGGTGGGAGAAATTATTTCTAGGTTTGAGAAGAAAGGGTTTAAGTTAACTGGCTTGAAGCTCTTCCAATGCTCCAAGGAATTGGCAGAGGTTTGTACTCACCGCGAATTCAGTTAATGCTGGTATTGTGTGTAGTGAACTAGTAATGTTGTATGTCTAATGTGTTCAGAGTTAAGGACAATTGTTTTTAGTTATTGTTCTTATTAATGTTTAGCATATGCTTATTGCATATGATGGTTATTATATGAAATACAACAATTTGGAGTGTTTGAATTAACAATATCAGACTATCTGATACGCTTCCATTCATTTTTAAGGCTTAGTAATGCTGTTTATGGTTCCAGGAGCATTATAAGGACCTAAAAGGAAAGTCATTCTTCCCTAAGCTGATTGACTATATTACTTCCGGTCCCGTTGTGTGCATGGTATGATTCTGTCCTTCCGATTTTTGACTACTTATACAAAATGTATTTGTTGAATAGATTTGTCTTCTGGTTTTGATATGATGTTGTATTTTGCAAGGCTTGGGAAGGTGTTGGAGTAGTGGCATCAGCACGTAAGCTTATTGGAGCTACAGATCCTCTTCAAGCTGAACCAGGCACAATAAGAGGAGATCTTGCAGTACAAACAGGAAGGTAAGTCCTCCGATGCTTTGCAATCTGACTTGTTACGTTTGAGAATCTCCACTCAAACAATGTGTGGAGTATATGTATTTCTTGCTGACTGAGTTTCAGAAATGATGAGTTTATGATGAACTTGTGGCAGGAATATTGTTCATGGAAGTGACAGCCCTGAGAATGGAAAGCGGGAAATAGGTAAGGCCCCTATTACCATCCAGCGTAATCCAAATCCTTGCAACACAAATGTTTTAAGAATTTTGAGAAAGAAAACAGAAAATCTCTCCAGTAATTTAAACATTTGTGGGTTTCAGAAACCAAGTGTTCTGATCGAAATTTACAACACTGAATTTTATTTACAGTGTACTAGCATCTGTCTACATTGTAGTTAGCAATTATCAAATGATGTTCCATTTCTCAATCACTGTAGTTGAAAGATTGGGATTACATAGTTACATATATTTGATGCTTGAACATGGCTGGCTAGCATTTTAGTTATTGAAAACTCTTGAAACATCAGAAGATTTTAGCTACCGGAACAAACTGTCAAGAAAAACATGGGCATTAGCATGAAATTAAGGTGCATCAAGGTGATAATGACGGGAGAGAAGATAATATTAAAGGAAAGAAGGGTGACTGAGGTGCTAGCCAGTTATAACAATAGAGTTACCAATATTGACATTAAGGGCAACGTATTTAGGCAGGAAAAACATAAATGATAGAGAATAGATAAGTAATACAGTTCAGACTGTGTTTCTCTGGTAATGGTAAATACTATTATCCATATCGTCTGTTTTATTTTTTACTTGGTTTTTAGAGAATACATGTTTGAAGCTGTTATCAAGTTTACCGAAAAAACGCTGATATCGTTCAATCTCTTAGACAATACCACAAATATGGAGCCATCATGATTTTGGGTGCTTTCTTCAATAAATTACTGGTGTTGTAATCACATGCAAATTGTATTGCTAATCTCTTGAAAATCCCTTGCAAACCGAATAATCTGTTCTGTTGAATAGTAAATAGTTTACAAATTACAGCTGAACTGCACACGCTTTTATAAATAATGGGTTTGAGAATTTGTGCTGCAATGTATGTTAGTTATAAGAATTTTATTAACCACTCCTTATTTCCATTTATGGCAGGTCTATGGTTCAACGAAGCTGAATTATGCCAATGGAATCCTGCCCAAGCCCCATGGCTAAGAGAATAATAAATTGCAGAATACCAAGTTCAATGATACTTGCAGTTTCGGAGTTCAATAATCTCATCAATTGTTTCGGTTGTCAATGTAGCACTACATTAACTTTCCTGCATAAACAGTCACTCAAAAATTTTGTATCAACACATTAACTTTGTGGATTAAACAGTTTCTCAGATAAATTTCATGGATTCTTGCTTCGGTTCTGAATTTTCAATCTGTCAAGCACGTTCTATTAACATCCAATTAGATAAAAAAATTAAATGGGAGATGCTGTTTTAACCAGGGTGAAATAAGCAGACTATCCAACAGTTGAAATTAAACAAAATGAAATGAACTATGACAGGCAAAAAGATTAAATATTCCGATAACGTTGTGATGTAATTTAACCGTAATACATATTGTAGATTAATTATTGAACAAGGAATAAGATACAATACAATATAAAACAACAGATAATCAGTATCTGACTATCTGATGCCTGATAGAACTCATAGAAGCCTTGGAAAAATATAGGTATGAGTCTATGAGGCATGGCAGAATTAGATAAGACCATTCTCCAGAACATAAATTTATCACTATTCAGAAAATTCACAAGCATCTGAATATTGAGGATCACTCTCCATTTCACTACTGCAATGTAATTCGACTGAACTCGACGAAACAGATCCAGAACTACCCTCCTTTTCCGAGGCCGCCTCGCTAGAAGACGATACACTGGAATTACCAGGTTCCTTAACTTTGAAGAAACGAAGAATGGAAACATTATTGTGACTTGTGTGTCCAGTGTTGTTCTCAGTAGAAGCATTATCACTTGAAGAGCAATCAGTGTCCATCATCGTTATCTCAGTTATCTGGGAAATGGAAGCACTGGCTGGATTGTTGCAATTAGGGTTCATATCTGCTTCCTCGACGCAAGATGAACTAGCTGAAGAATCATCCCTGGTTTCATCCATTTCTACAGGTTGTGCAGTTACATCGCCACGTTTAGCACCAAGCTTTAGCTTCAAAAGAGTAGCTTCTACATAAATAAATCAACAATTGTGAGAATTGAATGAGATGAAGAAACCCTAAATAAAGAAAGGGAAAGAGAGTACCGTAAATGGAGAAGGAATCGTCTTTGAGGATCTTGGAAGGGGAACCGTCCAAGGTGTCAAGAGAAGAAGAAGAAGCGGCTCTGATACGACCAAACATGGTTGGTTGGTATGTGTGCGGGGGGACGGGGGGTGCGGGTTGGTTCGGGTCGGGTACCCGCGGGGGGTTGAAGAGAGATATATAGAGACGGGGAAGCAGATTTTGGATTTAGGTTTCAGAAATTGAGGCGCGCTTTCAGATTCAATTGTGAAATTAGACCGCCAAACTGCTTTCATGCATTGGCTTTTTTCATGGAAAGAGTACCTTTTTTTTTATTAAAAAAAATACTTTTTATTAAAGTTGAATCATTTGCATACGTTTTTAAAAATATTTTTATTTAAAAAAAAATAAATTATGTATTTTTTAAAAAGTCAACAATATGTTACTTTTTAAAAAATTTATAAAAAAAAATTTTTTTTTCTTTAAAAGCCAATCCAAACGTACCCTTCACCGCTTGTTATTTTTGGCATGCTGCCTACCTATAGTTACCGTTTCAATTTCATTTTGCTTTTTGTTCATCACAAGATTAATCATTCGTACCACTATCGGATAAAATTATAATTTTTAAATAAAAAATTATAGATAACTAATATTTTTCTAACCAATAATTAGGAAAAAAATATTTGTAACTACTAGTTATAGAATGTTCACCATGAAAGTTAGTGGAACATTTGTAACTATTTTAAAAATAAAACATCTGAAACATAAAACAACCAATAATATAAACAAAATATCCAAAACTTAAAGAAAAATAACATCCAATTTAAACTTTTTGACGCTACCTTATTTTTAAATATAACAAATAATATTTACAAAACTACATGGTTATCAATTTAAATTGAAAAAGACTAGAGAGCCAACACATTGGAGCTAATAGGAGGACATATGAGTTACAGATGATAACTTATATAAATTTTGGATAATAACTTAATTATTGATATATGAGTTATGGATATGATAATTCATATAAATTTTGAATGATAACTTAATTATTGGCTCCCTATTGATCCCAAGTTCCGTAGCATTATTCATTTAAATATGGTTATCAATTTAAAAATAGGATAACACTGCATGTATATGCATTCATATATTCATCCCAACAAAAATAATTCAAATTTTTTTTGTGACTTTATTATTTTGTGCTCAAAATTTATATGCTAGACGTTATTATTTTTGTGCTTGTAACGTAAACTATGATGCACGGACAATGATACGGACACGAGACACGACGCGACACGCGACACGGCGACACCAATTTCATTTCTGCATATGACACGGGGACACGCCATATATATAAAATATGATGTATTTTTAACAAAATTATAATAATATTTTAATATTTTATTTATATTAAAATTTAAATTATTACTTTTAAGTATTTTTAATGTCTCTTAAGTATTTATATTATAATTTAAAATAACTTCTAATTTTAAGAAATAGTAATATTTATTATTTTTAAACTCATTTTAAGGATATAAGTTAAAAATAAAGTTGGACATCCGGACACATAATGATATTTTGGAGTGTCAAGTGTGTCCGAAGATGTATTTTTTATTTTTCTAAGGACACGGATGAGACACGAAAGACACGCGTGTCGGACGAATGTCATATTCGAAAAGTATCCGACACATAAACACGTCAATTTAACGAAGTGTCCGTGTTTCATAGAACGTAAACCTATTAGGTGTCAAACATATGGATAGATGTATAGAAGTGTATCAACTTAAATTTATTCTATAAAATAATACTAGTCAAATGGATAGATGTATAGAAGTGTATCAACTTAAATTTATTCTATAAAATAATACTAGTCAAATTTAAACAAAAAATTTATATATAATAGTCAGCGCTATGCACAAGAATGTTATTTAAGTTATTTAAAAGATGATTACTCATGTAAAGTTAATTTCGCGTGAAGTTATTATTAGAAATTGTAATAAAATGTGATAAATTTGACTAAATTATCGTTTATTAAATTTAGAATATCAACTTCACATTTCACATTAAGTTTAACTGCAATTGAATTTCCAATCAGTGCATATACTATTTTCACTAATATAATGATTTCACATGTTAACTCTTAAAGTTAGTTAAAATAAAATAATGTGAAATAGTTCATATGTAAAGGATGGTTAAGTCAATAAATTACATGAATCTACGTTTAGGGTCTACACTCTACAATATAACATTTGTTTTTTTGTTCTTTCTTATTTTTTATTGATTTTACTATGACAAAATTAATTATTTTATTAGAAAATATATGATATAAGTATATAACATTTATGAACAGTAACAGTGACTAATTTGTAGTATTCATACAAAATGAAATTGTTGGTATGACTGAACAACTCATAATCAAAGTGTAGAACGTAATGCTAACGCAAGTATGCAAATTGCAACTGCATCACGACGGCACAACCCCTATGATGGCACACGCTCTGGGGTCTTCCAACCCAATAACTTATGCAGTTATATGGTGATGGTGATGCGATTATTCCGGTGGGAGTGGAACGCAAAAGGCACAATCCCAAAGCACTCAAAATTTAAAAGAATACCCAAAATCTTATTATCATAAATTGTAATCAAATACATTAATTATAGAGACAGATAGAGCACATTATAAATAGATGGTGATGGAGTCATGGAGTTAATCTTGTCAAAAAAAAATTTTAAAAAATAAAGAAATAGAAGAAAAAAGGGCACAACCCTTAAAAAAAAAAAAAATCTAAAAAAGAACCTGCCAAGGCACCACCACCCAAAATCCTAGTGATAAAAGAAGATGCAAGTAGCTTTGATCAAGACCTACCTATTTAGCCTCTCGAAAATAATCTTCTCCATGATCGGCGCTTTTTACCTCTAGGCTTAACATCCTTGCCTGTAAGAAAGTGAAGAGCTTAGAATCAGCTATTAGCTGGTTTAGTGGGTCTAAATATGACAACAGAAACAACCAAAGATGTAAACACTTCTTAATATTTATTATATGTCGTTTTGCAATACAAATAGGAACTATCCAAAACAAAATCCATATTTAAGGTTTATTGCTATCTATTTTTCAAAGTATTAATTAAGCAAGACTTATCGTGGCACCTGTAAGTCTTCCAGCCAGAAATAAAGCTTCTTCTGCAATGGGT
>JASCZI010151042.1:165645-195558 GCA_036250425.1 Stylosanthes scabra | reverse complement strand
CTTGTATCGACAATCATACAAAGAGTTTAGGAACTCTGACAGATATTGGATTTTGCCAATGACCGTCAAGATCTCAGGAGCATCCACTACCTGAAGCAGATTATTTTAAGTCATGATAGTTTGGAATAAGCAGAACAATCCCCAAGAGGCAAAATACAGCATACTTGCCAAGAGACACAAACAACAGAAAAAGAACAGAAGAAAGAATTAATATTACCTTCTGTTTTAAGGAAACTCTATCCAACGATATAATGCTGGTCAAAACTGTGTAAAATATAAAAGTGTCGTAGGGGAAAAGTTCATAGGTTGTAAAGGTCGAAATAGAATCCAGAAATAATTTGGCAGCCTTCTTGAAATTTCGGGTGGACATGCAGTACAGGCCTTCATATACTTTCAGCCGATTCTTCCTTTCCCAATCACCACCTTCTTCAAACAGGCTGTCAAAATGGTGCAAAGTGTTAGAAAACCAATCCTGAACAGGGAATAATGAAGAGAGCATTACTACAGACACTTGTAATTCAGATTATTACTTTTTGGCTTTGTCAATGCTTTTGGCAATGAGGTCAAAATCCATGTCAAAGAAACCAAGCTGCAAAGTATAAAACACCAGATCCATCTTCTGGCCGACTGCAACTGTCTTGCTTTCTGTAAGCTTGAGATGTTCCAAGGCTTTCTCCTGGTATAAAAGGAAGTGTGTAAATCAAAATTTGATTCCAGCAGAGGGCAGGAAAGGATCAATAAATTTAACATATGTGTGTACCTTGTCACCAATCCGGATGAAAAACAATGATTTTGCCAAGTGAGCCTCTCTAACTTCGCTCTCACCTAGGTTTTCCTCGGCATCAGCAATCCTGAAATGATGAAAGGGTTAAATTGCTGCTTTCATATATAGTTTTCATTTCAGAGAATCACAAAACTTCAACTACTTCAGTGCTGGGTATTCAGCATTTTACACCCTCTTTCTCTCTCTCCCCCTCAAATTTCATGTCCAACTTTCTGACCAAGTATTATCTTCATGACAAAACACAAAGCAAACCAAAACAATGTGCCCACATGCTAAACTATAATGATATGTCGTACATGAGTTGCAATCCAACTGGCAAAAATATCCAACTTTCAACCCAACACTAGTTAGATGCACTTAACAAACTCAGAGATGATTATGACAATGATGATGATAATAACATTATTAATGATAAAAGTAACAATAAAATATCAAATAGAACTCTGTTTACTAGCAAAAAAAAAAATGCTTACAAAATTTATCAGATGCATTTGTTCAATTCAAACAAGTAAAACACATACAAGATGGTTAAATTAGAAGACAACCTTGAAGGAGTTATTAGTATGCAAGAAAGAGACATACTGCTAAATTATAAATAATCCTCGTCAAACCGCTTCAAAGCCATGTTAATCACAAATATGTAAGTGCACACGTTCGCACACCCACCACACAAACACACAAATTCTGCTCATGTATTGTCTACTGCATTGGATACTAACTTCACAATTCACAAGCTTGTATGCATGCTCATTCTGCTCACTTATGGTCTCCCTAAATGTACTTCAACCTAATTACTATTCACAAAACTGTTAAAGTTCTTCCTTCATGTAAGTGCAACATCTCTAAGTTCAACTTTTGATCAGTTTGAGCAAAAAACTACATACTCAATCAAACAATTTCACCTAAACTCCTAGCCCTTTTTCCCCAAAAAGAAAGTAGCCAACATTTATAACACATTAGTTTATAACCCTCAAAATCCAGATTGCAAAACAAAAAGAGCACCATTCAGGACCATCCCGCTCAATTTCCCATATCACAAACCCTAACTCATTTCAAATTTCAAACATGATAGTAAATCCGAAATTCTCAATAAACCCTAAAAATAAACAAAGAATAGGAAGAGGAAAGAAAAGATGAACTGACTTTTCATCAAGCTTCTTGAGCTCATCGTCAATCTTAGCACGCATCGAGTCCAAAAGGGCACGATCCATGTCCAACACTGAATCCGCAACTAGGGTTTCGTACAAGGGAACCATATCTGAAAAACAAAAGTTACATGTAAAAAAGTAAAAATAAGAAACAATATTGGATTGAAAAGGGTTATGGAAGCGGAATTGAATTGAATTGAATTAGGAATAGTAGTACCATTTTCTTTGACGAAAGAGAAAACGTCGTCTTTGAAGCGAACCTTCTCGATGTCAGGGACATCGGGTTGACGGAGAAGGAAGAGCTTGTCGGCAAGAACAAGCTGTGGCTGCTGAGACCCTTCTTGACCTTCCATGGCTTCTTCTTTTGCTTCCTTCACACTTCAGCTAACTTGGTTGCTCTTTCCAGATGCAAAACGCAAAGCTTGTGTTATGAACTATGTACTACTACCTAAACCAATGTGAATAGTGAATACTATTTTCCTTTCTTTAAATTAACAAAAAGAAAAGAAAAAATTGGCCCCTTTATCAAGTTACAAAAATAGTGTAAAACTTCAAATTTGTCCAAATATTTGTTAATTTGTCTCTAATTTTTGTTTTAGTTATTAATCATTAGATTTTAGGGTTTTAAATTATGAGAGACATATTATTTTTTCATAAATTTTGATAACTTAAAATAATGATTAAAATGTTCTCTTTTACAAATTTAGAGATTACTTTATTTGCCTCATAGTTTTATAATTTATAAAATAACATCTAATCTAATAAATTAATAAAAGATAAGAGCCTATAATGGTCAATCAACAAAAAATAAACCAATTTGAGGGGTTCTTCTAAAAAAAATTATTTTCTTTTGTTAGGTTGGAATATTTCTAAAAAATATATTATATAGGTCTTCAATATTTTATTTCATAGTTAATATTTTTAAAAAGTTTCTTTAAGTCACCACAAGAATTATAATAATTTGATTAAAATATTTATAAGAGTGATTTAATTTTTTTTTGTATAAGTAATTTAAAGCATGTTTGGGTGTCATTATTTATCTAAAAAGAATTTTTTTTGATAAAAAAAATCTTTTCATATTTTTTTGTGTGTTTGGCAAATTTATAGTAATAAAAATAAAAGCATTTGTAAAATTTTTTTTAAAAAATATTTTTTCATAAGATACGATATATATTTTTTAAAAGATTTTTTTACTCGAAAAAAATGTTTTAACATAATAAATAACAAAAATATTTTTATATTATTTTACCCAAACATAATTAATAAATAAAAGATATTATAACATGAGATATCCAAATATAAAATTACTTCTACTTTTGCAAAAGATTTTTTGAAAAAAGACCGCTCCAAATAAAATTTTTCATAAAAAGTTAATCCAAACAAGTCCTTCATTTTTACATAAAGATGGTTTTAAAGAAAATCAAAAGGAATTTAATTTTGATGCACTCAGATTTAGTCATATTCATGTATTTAGATACTTTTGGAGTAATAAATGTTAAAATTAATTACTTTTGGAATGTTAAAATTAATTATTTGATGATGTGGCTATACTAGATTAGTTGTTTGTGTAATACTCTTTTACAGTGACATTGCATGAAAATTAATTCTATAAATATTTGTATGCTAAATTAAATTTTTAAATTTCAAATTATGATTCCCACGTAAACAAGAAAATCTATCTAACTTTCTCATTTGATTATAGGATGACAAATACAAAGGTTGGTGGTGGTGGTTACACAGAATGTGTGTAAACAAATTTTGCCTCTTGACAGCATCTTGCTTGGTTGGTTGTACATTGTGGTTTTCAATACAACACAGACAAAAGAACAATTACATAAATTCTGAGCAAAATTTGGAAAAAGGATTAGTGAATTCTTCTAATAATAAAGTTCTTTGCTTAAAAGGGGAAAAAAAAGTCAAAAGATGTATGATCATCGGTTAATACTTGATTACTTCCGCGTCACTGGCAGTGAAGGTTTTTTTATGACCGTGAAGCTTGATTTCCTTTATGCACTCCGAAAGAGTTCTTCGGATTTCATTGATTGACAGGGACTTGCAAGAAGATTGTTCTTGGAGGAAAGGCTAAAATCAACATCAAGCAATACATCTTTGGATCTTCCCATCTATGTCAAACCATTCACCCTTGATGATGATAATGGGCAAGAGGCACCTCTGCATTAATAAGACAATCCAACATCTTAGGTATGTTTGGTTGAGAAGTTAAAAATGGATACAAACTGAACCTTATAAACTTAGATGTAATTTTACACATGGAGCAATATGCAGGTGTATAGAAAAGATATAGCCAAAGCATATTCATGTCGGAATCAACAAATTGAAGGGATATAAACATGAATAAATCTATATGTATCATTGTACACACCTACCTGTACACACCATTTAGCAACACAAAAATTTACATTTTTCTGTGCTAATGTTTACATTTTTCCGTGTTACTAAATGGTGTGTACAATGGTACATCTAGTATTACCCTATAAACATTTACCAGTCAAGACTCATGATGGCTTTACTTTCCATCGTGCTTTTGAGATGCGACGAAGCTCTTGAGTTCGACCCTTCATATCACTGCAACTTCCCCCAATAATATTAGGAAATAACAGTGCAAAACCATGATTAACAAGATAAAGATAGAGAAATTTAAAGGTACCTTTGAACAAGAAAAAGAAAAAGATAGAACACAGGAAGTAGCACCAAGATTAATGCTCCAGCAGCCAGGCGGAAGAAACCACTTTGCTCCTGCAGAGAAAAATACAAGGCTTAATAAATAGCAGGCATGTCCTATATGATATGTGTTCAATCATCACTGTGATAATAAATTGACCATAATGAATATAAAATCTTCAGAAATTGTTGCATGTTGAAGTAAAAAGACAAGGCAATGCCTAAACCTTCCCAGCAAGAAAGGGAAGATAATGTGATCGTAAGTTTGATCTTAGATGGTAATTTGAGCTAACCAAAAAGCCAACCGAAAATTAATGTCAAAAGAACCTTTTGCAAGGGATTTTTCAATGACATGATCCATAACCCAGTGTAGATCTACCAGACGAATTTATAGATATCCCTTTATTGCTAAAAGTCAGCAATGACAAGTTTTTAACAAAAGACAGGCTATTATACATTAACATTTTACACAAATGAGATAGTCATTGAATTCGGCCATACCTTGCCTCCTCTAGAGAAGGGCTTCAGTTTCCCTGAGCAGGTGTGAGCATCGCAAAATTGGTGCATAAACAATTCTGCCATCAAACCCAAAGAGCACTATAAGAAACACATCTCAAATCTATTTTTGGGAAAATGGGTCAGAAGACACACCATAATGGTATAATTAGAGTAAACCAGGGGAACTAAAATTAAAAAATTCAGTATACCATGGAGACGGCTTGCTGATGGCCCCTTGCTTATGGGAAAGCAACCGTCAGCAAGACTCTGGACAAAATCAGGATATGAATTAGGTAGAACTACGCCAAAACTTTAATAAAAGCAAATTAAAAAAAATGAAAGCAACCTCACATAGGTGACGGTTTTTTGCAGCAGCTGCCGGATAACACTTAGTTCTAGAGGACTTTGAATTCATGAAAGCATCACAATGCAATGCTCCACATAAATCAGCCAAGCAATTATCATGACTCTGTATTCAAATAAATCCACAAGAGAGTATAAAAAACATTTTCCAAGTAAAACTTACATCAAATAGCAATGCAGGTAAGTCATATGTCAACTTCATAAGCATTAATCAAATCTATTGAAATGACATGAGTTTTCTTTAAAATAACCAAAATACTCAAAGTGAGTTGACTGACGATTTTATCTTTCAAGAACTAAAATGATTAACAAAATGTTTCGAGGACCAATTTGAAGAACGAGGTATCTTTTAGAGACAAATTTGAACATCAATCCAAACTTTTATCCTTCGATGTTTCTATTCCAACAAGCAAACATGCTTTTGTCCCTACATCTCTTTGTCTCCATTGTCTTAGGATACAAACTAAACATATCCTTATTCTCTTACGGATTTTATCTTGAGGAGGAGGGGAGGGGAGAGGAAGGCATTTGTGGCCCTATCCAGCATCCCTTACACCCGGCCATCTAGAGGGGAAACTTTGAATAATTCAAAGTCAGACAGTATCATGTGCATTTGTAGATAATTAAAAACTAAAAATAAGTTAAGGTATAAATAATAACAAAATAGAAAAATTTAATCAGTGTTCAAAAGTTTTTTTTTTTTTTTAATGTAGGTTTAAAAGCATGTGCTTAATATTGAGATTTGACATAGAAACATTAACAGCGGCAATTCGGTAACATTGATTGAATATGAGCATTCAAGAAGAGCATAAAGTGATTAAGAGAAGAGAATGACATGATTTTAAGTGTCTAAATGATAAGCATATAGAGGCTATAGATACACAAAAGTGGGAAGGCAATGGGTGTAAGTAAGAAATTTAAAGATCGGACAATTGATGAAGATGATGCGTGACTGCACATTGTGTGCGAACCAAACCAGATGAAGAAAGCAATAAGAATCAACTTACTACATTCAGAAGATTGGAGTGTCTGTTATCAAAATGGTGATCAAGAAATTTTTCTTCACGGAAAATTTTCCTACAATATCCACACCGCCAATCATGCCTGTCTACGAAAACTTTATGCTCCTCCTGATCCCTGAATATATCATTTTCAGGGTGAAGTCTGCAATTTCTTGAAAAATTATAGTTTTCTCGTTCCACAAACGGTGTCAAGTACTACAAAACATACAAAAGAGAGAACCACAATCTTCAATGTCATTCAAAATTTACACCAATCAATACAACAGGACATCATAAATTTATCATGATTTCCAAAAGGCACATTTCCATACCTGTTCTATCACTTTGCGAGCTGCTCTACTTCTTTCTCTAGAGCAATGCACTTCCCCACCATGCTCTTCATCCTGTTCAAGATTTCTACAATAATAAAGCATGCATAAATAGATAGAAGCCATATAAAAGAACACTACTGAAAAGCATATTCACTAAATTTGACATTTATATGCATCCATTTGAGAATAAAAGCTATATATATATCAATGGAGTTATCTATGGAAGCCACGGACCACGAACAAAAATATAAGTTTTGAATCCATTACCATACCTTACAGTAGAATCTTTCTCTTCGTGAACCTGGAGCAAACGTTACAAAAAGAACGATGAAAAAAAAAAAGTGTTAACTTTGCAACGGAATTCAAGCTCGAATTAAAACTCAGGTATTCAGGATTAGCATACCATAAAGATTCGAAATAAATAGAATACGTAAGAATCGTAATCTAGAACAGAAGAAAAACCCTAGAAAAATCTAAACCACTCAATTTTTTTCAAAAATCCCCAGGCATGAATTTTGATAGCTGATGTATTTGTTTATATAAAATTGATTACCTGTTTTGCGTGGTGTAAGAGAGGCGATGAAGAAACGTAGGCGATTTCATGAAGAGAGAACGTTAAGATCACGAAAATGGAAACAGTTACAGTGAGCTTCTTCATCTCTCTCTCTCACTCGGTCTCTCTCTGTTCAAACTTGTTCTGTTTATTACACCCAAAATGGTTAACGAAATTAATTAAAAGTTAAAAAAAGTACAATTTACAAAATTTACAATTAGCTAGCTTATACATTTTAAAATTAAAAAAATCATAATATAATATTACATATTAATGTATCTAATTTTAATTTTAATTTTCAACCTTTCAATTTCACTTTTGTCAAAAAAAAAAAACAAAATATTCACTTTTAGTTTCTTAAGGAGTCTTTTAAGCTGCGTTTGAGAAAGAGATTAAAATTGGGAGACTCAGACTGTAGATTGAGCCTGAAATAAATTTGTGTATTCTATTTGATTTAAAATTAATTAGAAATAGAGACTGAGAGATAGAGATTAAACTAAGTTGATTGAAGGTATTTAAATAAAAAAATATTATTAAAGTTTCAGTCATAATCTCCAATTTTCCTCCCAGTACCTCCAAATTGGAGGTCCAACAAACACAAGAGTTTAGTCTCCCACTCTCAATAAAAATACTCAGAACCAAACACATCCAGGGTGGGTTTGTTTATGAGTACTGGGATCATGAGCGGATCCAAAAAACTTGTCAAGGGGGATTGAAAGTTAAATTTATATAATCAATTTTTTTTGTATAATTAAATATTTTATGGTGAATTATGTAATAATTAAAACTAATATTTTTTTTTAATTTCAATAAAAAATTGTTAATAAGTATTGTATTGAAATATTTTTTTATTAAAATTAATAAATTTATTTTAATATTAATTATTACTAAAATTACTCTTTTATATATATATATATATATATAATTGACCTATATTATTTAAGATTTATTCTTTATAATAATAAGAGTAATTTATCCTTATTATAGGATGATTTTCATAAAATAGAACACAAATGAATTTTAAATTAATTTAGATCCTATGTAAGGATTAAATTGTTTTTTATATTAATATATAATAGATGTTTAAAAACATGTAAAAATGGAAAGGGACACAAATTTTGAGAAGGGAGGAAGTGAATGAGATTCGAACACGGCTCTTCGTAAAATAGGTGGTAACTCAGATGCAGTTAACTTTATGTGAAGTTGTCATTTGAAATGTTAGATTATATTTTGGTCAAATATATCAATTAATCTAAAGATGATTAGCAAGCAACTTCACATAAAGTCAACTGCATTTAAGTATTCACCCACAAAATAACAAGCAACAATCAACCACTATGACAATTGAACTATTTGTTTTATCTTTGCACATGTTATAATATATATCAACTTTCTCAATTTTCTGGGGGCCAAGGCCACTGCTCACCCCCTTAGATCCGTCCCTGACTGGGACTGAGACTAGAAGACTGACTCAATATTGTATTTGTTGCACAGAAACTCTCAGTCCCTAAAATTCCAATATTTTTTAAGTATTAGAAAACTGAGGACTGAAATTTTAATAATATTTTTTTATTTAAATACTCTCAATTAACATTATAGTTTTAAATACTAACATTTATTTCTACTCCATCAACTTAGCTTAATCTCTATCTCTCTGTCTCTATCTCTAATTAATTTTAAACCAAACACAACATACCAACCTATTTCAATCTCAATCTCTAGTCTTAGTCTCTCAGTCTTACATAATATAATACCTATTAAGGACAATTATTTACAATATCTTGCTAGATTAATGATTAGTGTATTCTCTGGAATTATGTTATTTTATTATTTTCACCTAATCTTAAGGTGTCATGATGAATTCCGTGATCATGCATGATCCAAGAGTAGTCTAAGAAAAAGTCAAAGAAGAAGTTTCCAATTGGGAGCATCAAACAAGTGAAAAGAAGTGAACTCAGTCAAAGATCGATAACGGATCATGCAACAAGCTTAAAGCACAAATAATACTCTAACAACAGGAAAAGGTTTCTTGATCTCATTGCATTATTATTCAATGATAATTAGCTATGTGTGATGAAAAAAAATGGGTTATGTTTGGAAAGTTGGATTTAGAGGTAGTCATAGTCAAGAATGGAAAACTTGAGCGTCTTCAAGAATCAAATAGACCTTTTCACACCCCTTCCCGGTCAACACTCAACAACCTCCCTTATACAAAACTTCATAGCATTGTTGTGTTTATGGCAACCCCATTTTCCCTTTCTCCTTTTTTTTCTCTCATCATCATCATAAGAGAAAAATGTTGAGATACCAATACCAAATGCTTAATGCAGCACCCTCTTTCCAAGACTCTCTTAAGGCACTAGAGGCTGACATTCAACATGCCAATGTCCTGTGAGTCTCTCATTCAAAATTCTTAATACATTTTTGTTGATATGCCTCTGATCAATTTACAAGTTATAATGAATTATTGAATTTTAAACTGTATATTATTGTAGGGCAGCTTCTATTCCAAGGGGAAAGGGCAACAAGGCTTGCCTTCAAATGAAGCTAGTTTACAATAAATTTGCACCAATTTTTCTGTGTGTATTGGGATGGATGGATTGTGCTTGTCCCTGTCTAGTTATCAGTGAATTGGAGCTTTTTCATGTGATTGTGTTTAAGGTTGGTGTCTCTAGCTACACCTTATTCTTTTTCTACAATAATTGGTGTTATAGCTAGGCCCTCCTCTGCAATTTCATAACTGCTATTATTCCTTTTTATCAGGTTCCCACTATTGGGAAATCCACCATCTATTCTCATGGCAGGAAAGCAACCATAAAGGAATTCTACAGTAAGAATTAATTAATATGCTGGTTTTGCTACAAACTAAGATGTACTAATCAAATGATTCAAATCCATAACTACAGGTGTTATATTACCTTCTCTCCAGCAACTTCAGGGAGATTTAGTGGGTGCTGACATTAATCAAGAAAAGGTTCAGAGTCACAGCAACCAAATGAAAAGCATCAATAATAGTAGTGCTGAAGATAATAGGAAGCCTTATGATGATTCAGACATGGAGAAAGAAAATGAGTGTGGCATTTGCCTAATAGAGCCTTGCACCAAGATAGTTTTACCTAGCTGCTGCCATGCCATGTGTATAAATTGCTACAATGATTGGTAATTATTATGTTATGTGATCAAAATTACGTTACTTTATAGACTCTATGAAGAAGATGTCAAAAACATTTTTTTACCAAGATTTTTTTTTGTCATATTTTAAAAGTGTGACTTATAAAAAAAATAGTAATAATGATTTAAAGGAATTTATAAGAACTTTTAATTAAAAATAACGTTTTTATAATATATCAAAATCTAATGATACAATTTATCGTTTAAAAAAAAAAATAACACCTTCCTATAAAGTCTTCATTGGATTAATTTCAGATGTTAGCCCATCTTCTTCCATCTCACTTTTTGTGTGTGGCTATTACAGGAAAACAAGGTCAGAATCCTGTCCATTTTGCAGGGGAAGTTTAAAGAGAGTTAAGTCAAGGGATTTGTGGGTTCTAACATGCACTAATGATGTGATTGATGTCCAAGAAATATACAAAGAAGAAATATTACGTCTCTATCTCTTTATAAACAATCTACCTGAATATATCCCGGATGCTCTTTTCTTTATGTATTATGAGTACTTAATGTAATTATTGAACAATATGTATTGACTGATAAAAATTACCAGCCATAAATGCACAGAATCTGACCAAATTTTTTGGCCCCATTTATTATTTGTTTGTAAAGTTTGCAATGATTATATCCAATTGCATGAAATATATATATGATGTTGTTTCTTGACTGTATCTTGTCAATACATCATTAGGAATCAGGACAAGTAAGTAGGATGACTAATTAGCATTATTTTAACAGTTTTAACAAATTAACCATGCCAAAACTTTTATATATATATCGGTAATATTATATGTATGATTTTACACCTCTATACATTTTATTTATAATATAAAAAATATAAATATCAATATAAAAAATAATAAAACACATGAATACAACATATCATAGCACAAAAACAATTACACATATATAACATAAAAATAATGTACCCAACACAGAAATTAAAATAGAAAAAGAAGACAAAAAGTGTATAGAGGTGTACCATGATACATATAGGTTAATTATATCTACAACATGCTATTTGAACAAGTGTTTTTATTAACCTAGTGGTTAATCAAGTAAACTTGGAACAATACCACCACTATCACCAATCTCCTCCTCATCTGTTGTCATCGTCTTCTTCCTCATCCTCCTTCGTCGCCGTCGTCTTCTTCCTCCTCCTCGTCGCCGTCGTGATCATGGTCTTTTTCCTCCTCCGCAGTGACATCTTCCTCCTCCTCTATCGTCATCGTCATCATTATCATCATCATATTCTTCTTCTTCTTCTCATCTGTTTTATATTGTCGTTGTTGTTATTGTTGTTCATCTTCTTCTTCTTCTCTATTTTATACTGCTGCTGTTGTTGTTCATGCTGCTGTTGTTGTCGTTATTCTTTAAAAAATTGCACAGAAATAGAAAGCAATAATGCACGAAAATAGAAAGCAACATTGCACAGAAATAGAAAATAATAATGCATAAAAATAAAATCATCATCATCATCTCCTCATCCTCCTCCTCCTCCTTCTTATTCTTCTTCTTCATGTAAAACTCAAAAACTGCGCAGAAATAGAAAGTAATAATGCACGAAAATAGAAAGCAACATTGTACAAAAATAGAAACCAATAATGCACAGAAATAAAATATTCTTCTTCCTTTCTTTCTTATTCCATATCTACATCTGCATTTTATTCTTCTTCTTCTTTCCTTTCATCCTTCCTTCATTCCTTCATTCTTCCACGTATGCATCTTCTTCTTCTTTTTCATGTAAAATTTAAAAACTGCGCATAAATAAAAAGTTAAAATAAGCAGAAATAGAAAGTCAAAATGAGCAGAAATAGAAAGGAATAATGCACAGAAATAAAATATTCTTGTTCTTCTCTGTTAAGATAGAAATCAAAACAACGAGAATGAAAACAGAAATTACGCAAATCAAAACGAAATCTAACAATGAGAATGAAAACAAAAATCTAACAACAAAAGAAGAAGAACAAAAAGGAGGATGAGATCTAACAATATTGCATAACTTAAAAACGCACTTACCTGACGTAAACAACGCAGATCGCGATGCAGAAAAACAATGCAGAGAAAGAATGTTGCAAAATCATGCAGAAGAAGAAGAAATGAAGGAAGGAAGACGTTATATTTTGTTATAATAAGGAGGATAGTGGCGCATAAACAAGTTTGCTTGGTTAAACACTTGGTTGACAAAACCACTTGTTCACCTAGAATTATTGTTATACATATATATTCTATAGGAAATGAGTAGGTACTCCATGTTAGTGGTGCTCTAGACCTTATAATCGTTGATTAAAGGATATTAAATAATTTTAAGATATATATATTATAAAATCAACGGTGATGGAGTTCCGGTACACCCTGGTGTACCAGAAATGCTTCCTATTCTATATTTTATTCATAATCAACACTTTTTTTTTACACAGCATCTCCTCAAATCAATATATCAAAGATTAATTTAATGCAGATTTAAATTCTATTTAAAAATTTATTATTGGCTAATAAATTATTGACTTGCTGCATACACAAGACGATATTTATGAACGATTAGGGATTAGTGAACTAGTAACTAGTTGATTTTATAATAAACACTATTGTTACAACTTATTTAAATATATTAATTTATGAATATACATAAATGAGTTTACCGTATTTTGTCCAAAAAAAGATGAGTTTACCGTATAATAATTTTTTTCACTGCTTTTCTGTTTCAACCGAACATTTCATTTATGTAAGTTTTCTGCAATAATGTATTACCTACTCTTTGCCATTTCAGGATTGGTGGTTGTGATTATTGTGATGCTTCAGCTATTATTACTTGCTAAACAAAAAAAGAAGGAAATGTCTGCAAACTCAATAAGTTTTTATCAGATACAAGTAGTTATAGCAGTATTCTACTGTATTTGAACTATTAAGAGTAGAAAACTTCTCATTTCTTTATTTATTATTTTATTATGCCCATGCCTTGACACATGATGACTAACTGTGACCACTTTTTTCAATCACCAACTTAGGCGACCATTAAATATTCTCATATATTTTATTTATTTCTTTATTTTTTATCTCTAAATTTCTACCACTAGTTTCAGCTCTTGTGGTGCTCCTTCAAAACTTTCCATACTTCCATTTATAGAGGTAGGTGAGAGCAGAAAGAAAGGAAGGAGACACACATATACAAAGTCATGTGCTAATTAATATTCTCAGTGAATGCTTACACCAAACTTGGAATGAAATTCATGAAGCAAGAATAGAATTTCTGCCATGGATTTCATATACGCATTGCACACTGCCATTATATTATTCTAGAGATCCCATCATCCTTTAATTCCTTTTTTGGCTTCTA
Source organism: Stylosanthes scabra (assembly GCA_036250425.1). Lineage (NCBI taxonomy): Eukaryota > Viridiplantae > Streptophyta > Magnoliopsida > Fabales > Fabaceae > Stylosanthes > Stylosanthes scabra. The sequence goes on along the minus strand of JASCZI010151042.1, from coordinate 181,689 downwards.
GAGAGATACCATAAATTTTGAGGTTAGATGATGTACATTGATAACTACTATTTATGGTGATTATAATAGTAGTTATAAAGTTTTAGCAAAAGTATAGTTAAAATTATTATTACATTTTTTTAGCAACATTTTTAATTAAGGAAAAGTATGCTCAAAATAAAAAAGTATTGTCAAGAAATGCACTTAAATAATATTACACAAATATATATATTTATTTATAAAAGTATACACTAATTTCTCTGGGAAAATTTGATATCCAATATTCCTGCTATGGAGATAACAGATAAGGAGTTGAAGCAAGAAAAAAGATAATATAAAGAGATAGAATTAGATTCACTCAATTTATAGTTACACTAGCAAACACTGGAAAACCAGAAGGACTAATAAGAAATACCAAACACCATTCTTGGATAATGATGATGATGATGAACCCTTGATGACTACACTCACCCCTGCCTCTCTTTTTTTTCCAACAAAAAATTGAATGGAGGTTGTGTTAAATTCCCCTGCAGAAACATTTCAGAAACAACCTTATACATTGCCTCAGTTAAATGAACACCATCCCAGTTAATGTAATGTGAAGGGGTAGTGCAAGCAGTGGCATTTGGTGTTCCACATGTGGCAAAAACACTGAAGTTGTAAGGTGGATCTCCATATCCACAACACACTTTGAAAACTTCTGTGAAACCATATTTGCTTGGATTCTTCATCACTGCACGGTAAGCATTCCAGTAATCTGCATAAACTATGACAGATTCAGGGTACTTTTTCCTGAACTCTTCAATCTTTTCTTGCAGCACAAGGTTGTGGTTGTAGCTTTGGTCGTTGGCGCTTTTGACACATCCTATGTCGTCCCTGTCGTCCGGCGAAGCGAGGTACATTGCCAGCGGCAAGCAACCGGTCAGTGGCAAACCCTGCACAACAATGTACTTGGCACCCTTCTCAAGAAGACTCTGCAAACACACACAAATTGTAGACCATTGTTGATGGATCTCCTTAGTTACTAGATTTTACCCCAAAAAAAATGATTTAGTAGTAGGTCATGAGAATCACTATTTGCACTGAAATAGTTCCTGAGATCCAACAGCAAAATTTATATACTTGAGACCAGCAAAAGTGCAAAACTAACTTAGTACCCTTTGTTTTGGCAAGGTCATAATTGATACAATTAGAATTGAGTTAACCAATAAAATTGTTTCCGAATTTTCAAAACATCGACAAAAATACATATAAATTTTAAAACGAAAAATGTGCCCTTAATATTATTAAAACATAATAAATCGGCTCGTTTCAAAAAATTCGATCAACTTCCCACTTTTACGTTTAAGATTAATTTGTCACGTTTTAATAATATGAGATACACATTTGTCATTTTTAAAATTCATGCACATTTTTATCAGCGTTTTAAACATTCGAGGACAATTTTGATGATTAACTCATTATAATTTTAAGGACTATTTTAATGCATATTATGAATCTCAGATACCATGGGAAAATTTAACTCTCATGGAAGTTTATTATAAATATTTTTCAATCTTTATGGTTAAAGACTAAAGAGAATCATATAAGTATATTAATGATAATTGTTTAATGTATTATTTAATAACATTAATATAATCTGTGTATTAAAAACTCTTAAATAATTTTTTTTTTTTTTATCAAAACTAGTTATTATTGTATATAATATCTTTAATAAGTAGTGGCCTAATTATTAGCAAAGACCCTTGAAATTATGGCCTGCAGCTCCAACTCTGGTTGCAGGTGTACTAATGCAATAAACTAAACAATCACATGATAAGTTGGTACAAGAAGTAAAAGGAGGGCAAGACTGAAGAGGAAGAGGAAGAGGGTCTGAGGGTGTGCTATTTAATTTAAGAGTTTACCTGCAAAACTCCAGTGGAACTGCTGATTGCTAACTTCCTTATGGTATCATCTGGGATTTTGGATCCAAGAGTGTAAGCATAATCATTCACTCCAATCTCACCAAACCAAAACAGTGTCTCATTGAAATCATTATTATTGCAACCTGGTTCCACTCCTTCACATCCTTGGCTCTCGTTAAGGTATCTGTTACCACCAACAACATATAAATTAAGTAGCCGTAAAAGAACAGGAACCAGGACTAAAGCTAAAATGAGACATAGTATGTAAAATACAAACAATTTTAACCATAAAATATATAAACTAGCTTCATAGTTAATACCAGTTAAAAATTAGGTTCGATCGATAAAATTACCCAAAATTGGTAGTTCCTTGGACAATTTTATCTAACATTTTGGCTTGTTTTGTCATACTAAAATCCAACTTTGATGGTATGAATCAAATGTACATCTTTTTTTATAGTTTGAATTGTCTAGTTAGAATCTTTTGCAATATGATATGATAATTTACTTTAGTTTGTGTTTTTATTTTCTATTTTCATTTTTAATATTTTTTGTTTTTTGAATTTTATAAAAAAAAAAAGTGAAAATTGTAAAAACAATCAAATTATGATTTCTGTTGTTTTCTCCTTTCTATTTACAAAATCCAGATTTTGAAAAAACAGAATCCTAATTCCTAACTCATGTGATGAGAGTACCTGTTAAACCAAATAAGCTGTGATTGAATAGACTGAGGGGTAACATCAAGAGTAAGATTATTCCTCACAAAGAATGCATGGTTTATTGCTGTGGAACCAGCAACTGCAAAGTTAACACCATAAGTGTCATTTTTACCCTTCTTGCAGTGCTTGTAAGGCGGCAAATACGGCATTGACAGTGATTCTGTTACAAAATCAATGACTAGTCTTCCATCACTGTATCTGTTTGTGGAGTGGTTGAAGAAGGTGCTTCCGTAAGGCGAATTCGACACGTGGCCGAATCCGCTTGGGCCGTTGGCATTCTTGGTGTTGCCTGTGTCCGTGAATGAGTCTCCAAATGCATAGATCTTCTTGAAAGGTCTTGTTGTTGTTGTTGTTTCAGCACAAGTAGTACTTGAAATCATGCATATGGTGCTGGTTGTTACTAGAATGAAGATAATTGGCAAAAAAGAAAAACATGAACAAGAAAAAGAAGAAGAAGAAGGCATTTTCAAATGGCTCAACTGTTTTGTTTTTGCTTTCAGTGAGTAGTTGGAGACTTGATTTTTTATGTTGTGTTTTGAAGCTTTTATATTATATGAATGTATATATATATACACATGACTCTGAGATACCTACCTATATAATAGGTATTGTCAACAGTATTGATATACTAAAATTATATACTATGAAACTTTCTTATCAGAATTATTTTACGCATATATTTAATTACGTAATATAATTTCAGTAAAAATAACTATCATTTTCATTAATTTCGTAATTGATCATCCAAAATCAGTAATATTTATCTACGATTAATTAATCGATTTTGTTTTTGGTATTTCATTAATTTTTGTATACTAAAATTTCTGTATATGCACAAGGTAAATACTAAAATTTGCATATATTACACTAAGAGTCTGCATATTCAGATCGACAAAAAGCCACTATTTATATACATAAAATCATAATTTGGCATTTTTTTTAGTAGCTCCTCATTCCGATGAGAAGAAAAATACTATTTGCAAAAATTAATTAAAGAAGATTTATTTATATATAGCAAATGTTTCTTATTAAGGCTATATACTTAGGTTTGTGAAATTCGATAAGAAAAATTAAAGTAGTGTTGCATGAAAACAGTTTTTTACTTTATTTACATGATGAAAATTGAAATATTAGATAGAAATTTCCATAATAGTGCAGAGTTTTGACTTTTGATCCGGTGTCAGATTCCATTAATAATCCTATTATTAACACATGGTAGTAGAGAGTTTGCAGTTGCAGATTTGTAGTTTGATACATAAATAGATAGATGTATGTATTCAAATACATTAATATTCTTATGAAAAATAAAAGTGAGAATTTATATAGAGGAAGCCATTGAAATAGGGGAGGCCTTAATAAATGAACATGTGCCCACACCAACGGTTTTTGAAGGTGATTTATGTAATGTAACCTCAAACAAGCATAGAAGAGAGTGCAATGATGAGCGGTGACAAGTGACAAGTAATTGTAGCATGGAAGCGAATTTAAATTTGCTAGCAAATTTTGGTTGCTTTTTCCTTGTGTGTATCATTAATGGTAATCAACGACCTCCTTATAAATGAATGAGTTGTGATGTGTGCCCGGTTGTTCCAAGTTCCAACAACATATATAGTAGTAATTACCACTAATAAAACCCTGTCAAAAAATAGCCATGACCAGTAGGTTATATGATAGGAAAGTTTTTAAAAAAATAATTAAAAATTTTAAAATATAAATATAAATCAAAATCAACAATTATAGATTACAGATATATCTAAAAACCTTCCTATATAATATTATCTTATTTTTTTGTTGCGAGAGGTGTTGGATTTGCATATATTACAAAAAGTACAAATGAAAGTATAAAACAGAAATAATATGTAAATAGTTTATTTTAACCTAGTTATTTAGTGACAACGATTAAAAAACAAAAGAAATGTGCATTATGAATTTTACTGTTTGATAAACTCAAAATACATTATTCTTTTTAGCTGACATTGAAGTTTTAAAAAATTAGCTTTTTTTTAGATAATATATTTAGAGTTTTGCTATCCTATGTCCATAGGGCATAAGTTAAGAAGCATTTATTGAACTTATTAGTTATGAATTCTTATGCTATTTAATAACTATTTGGACCCACTCAATTAATATGATTCTTTCTCATTTATTATGCCTAAACTACCTATAAATTTTTTGTTATAATATTAAATTTAAAAGTAGTAAATATTATTATTTTTAAAACCAAAAGTTATCTCAAATATTTTATATAATTAAAAAAGATATTAAAAATATTTAAAAATAATAATTTAAATTTTAATATAAATAAAATATTAAGATATTATTATAATTTTGTTAAAAATACATTATATTTTATATATATGTCGTGTCCCTGTGTCACTTATTAAAAAAATTAAGATTAGCCTGTCACCGTATCGCGTATCGTGTCGTATCCCGTGTTCGTCTCAGTTTCGGTGCATCATAGAAACATATAAACTAAAAATCTCTTTAAATTATTAGCGCCAAATTAGAAAAGACTATTCACAATATTTTTCTATCTGTTCTCCATATTTTTTTATACAAATTTACGTAATTTTTTTTAGATCAAGGCTAGCAAATAAGTAAATTCTAATATTATAAAATTACAATATTAGAAAAAAAAAGGTTGATGAATATTAATAAGATGTACTTAGTTCTTAAAATATATATATTAAGATATTTAATTGAGTAATTTTTAAAAAAATACTAATAATCATTTTAACATACATGCTTAAAATAGATGATAGTTAAATTTCTATTTTATTTATAAGCCAGTATTATACGTCATGTCGTGGTATATATTTTTATTGACTATTTTTAATAACACGATAAATATAAAAGGATTATAATTTAATAATTAAAAATTTTTCATAAAGTATCCTCATTTATGTTGGATTGTTTTGTAAAATAGATGGTGAAAAATAATGTGAAATGTCTCTTTTAATTTGGCACTAATAATTTTAGAGAATAATTTTAAAGAGAAATTTAATTTATATGTATGCTTGAGTAAAAAATGAAATTATACTTATAATTTTTTGAAAAAATTTTAAGAGTAGTTTAGGCATAACAAATGAGAAGAAATTATATTAATTAAGTGAGTGCAAATAATTATTAAATAGTATAAAAATTCATAATTAATAGGTTAATAAATAGTGTTTCATAATTAATAGCATAAGAGAAATATGTTTTTGTAATTGGTGATGTCCTGACGATATATACAGTGATTAGGGGTGGTAAATAGGCAAGTCCGTCCTGTTAGCCCGGCTAAGGCTGCCAATTTTTTATTTTTCATTTTTAAATAAAAATAATTAAATTTATTGAGAAAAAATATAATTTAAAAAATATTTCAATAACTTATAATATTTAATTGAATATCGGTCAAAATAACTAATTAAATATTATTTTTTTAGTATAATTTCACAAACATTTTAATAACTTATAATAATTTTTACTAATTAATTAATTAATTACTTACTTAATTTAACAAAAAAATATAAGCATGTCTAGCCTGCCGAAGCCTGCCAAAGCCTGCGTGCTAAACGAGGCGGGTTAGCAAGTTTGCTTACTTTGAATAAATATGTTTCTTTTATTCAATAAATCTGACTCTATTTATAAAAGAATTTGTTTTTTTATTCAACAAATTTGGTTCTATTTTTTAAAGAAATCTGACTATGTTCAAGAAGAAAAAGAAGAAGAAGATCATCAACAACTAACAGCACACAACAGCAACAACAACACCAAAAACGTAACAAAAGAGAGAAGGATGAGGAGGAGGAAGAAGATTACGACAAGGCGGCGGCAGCGATGACAACTACGGAGGCAGCGTAACGCCATCGCAATAATAGGAGGAAGGAGGAAGAGAACAATGAGTAGGAAGAAGAGGAGAAGAAGTTGCAGAAATATAAAGAAGCTTTCACGTACTGTTGTAAGAGTATGTTTGGAATATTTTGTTGGACTTTGTTGGCGAAATTATTTAGATGTGTAGTATTACTGATAAAAAAAATGTTAGATATATAAAAAAAATTTAAACAACTAAGTTTAATCAATGTTAGGCCAAATGAACCAAATATTTTTATTGGAGGAATGCGTCGGCAGTGGCCAGTGATGGAAGCAGTAGGTGGCTTGTAATTGTAGATAAAATTATAGTGTTGAAGGGAGAAAGAAGGAATAAATGTAAAAGAGTATCTTAAAAAAAATTGTGAATGAATTGCCGTTTTTTAAAATATTAATTGATGTCGGATAAATAATTTTTATTAGTTAATTAGTATTATTATTTTCAAATTTCATCTCATTACATATAAATCTCTAAAATCGCAACTTTGCCAAATGTAAAATAAAAATAAATTTAATTTGAGACTAAAATGAAGTTACTAAAAAAAAGTTTCGGAACTTTAGCTAGTCATAATTTTTAAATTTTTTTTATTAATTATAAATTTTATTTGCATAAAATTTTAAATAATATAATTTTGAATGATATCTACCCATCATTGCTCCTTTAATTTAAAATCAGTTTTTTTTAAAAAAAATTTCTTAAATCAGCAAACTAGAAAGGTTGTAACGGAAACTTGTCTGTAAACAGAAATTAAAGTGAACAAGTGACCCTAAAATTAGAAAAAGCAGTGATGGCCCCCAACTAACGATTAACGAACACTATATGGGTTATAAGTTAAGAACAATTACGCGTGCTGCTTACTTGTTCTTGCAAGTTCCAACTAAGCCATTTGTTGTTCTTCGTTTGCTTCTTTCCCTCTCTCTCCTAACCATTTACATATATACTTAAACCATTATTCACTATCACCAAATTCCAATCAACTCTTCTTTATCGCTTTCTCTTCTCTTCTTAACTCTTTCAATACCCATCATCTTTTCATTTTCATCAGTATCCATGGCCACGGTATAGTTGTTTAGATACATTAATTTTTAAGTTTCTCAATTTGTTCTGATTTTAAATTCTGATCATCGATATATACGTTGCATGAAACATGCTTCATGTGTTCTTGTTTATTATTATTATTGTTTATTGTCTTTGTTTTCATTACTCAATAACTTTTTATCGTGTGACTTGTTCAGCAAGAAAGAGGCAGGCCGTTGCCGAAATTCGGAGAGTGGGACGTGAAGAATCCGGCAACAGCAGAAGGTTTCACAGTGATATTCAACATAGCAAGAGATGAGAAGAAGATTGCAAAAAGCCAACCTAGTGAAAACCTTGCCAGCACCCAAGAAAGAATTAAATCTGATGCAGCTCAAGCTCACAAGCCTCAAGCTTACACAAAACAGCCACAAAAGGTAAATAATTAACACATTTGATTTACTCGCATTCCTTTTATATGCTTTTAGTTTGATTGATTGATTTGATTTTGTGTAATGCAGCGTAAGTGGTTTTGCTGTGGCTAATAATGAAAGAAGGCGCGATTCAGAGGGATTGGATTATTCTGGGAACCATAATTAGGAAAGGGGATCCATGTTTTTGTAAATATGTAACAAGTTGTTATGATCTTGCTTTTGCCATTTTACTTTTCTTTTTCATTTATCTTGGTTTTTTTTTTTAGATATTGTATTTGTGACACTGGAAATAAATAAAATGAACTTATAGCCTGGTACGTTGTTATGTTAAAGTGCTACTCTTTTATTTTTTAAAAAATTTATTTTATTATTATTTCTTGAGTTTATATTAGACACTAAATATAGTTTTTAATTTATTTACATGATAAAGTTAATTTTATTTTATTTTTATCAAAAGATAAATAAAAGGTAAAAAGATGATGCTAAGTGGTCAGTTATGTTTCAATAAACAATTTATATATACATCATACATTAATAGAAGCATCCAAAAATATAGTAAAAAGAATATCCAAAAACATAAAATAAGAAACATTCGAAAGTATAAATCTAAAACTAGGGTAGAAAAAAACATAAAAAAAAACTAAACTAATTAAAAGAAGGTAACTTCTAAAATCCATATTAAACAAAAACTCATAAATATGTTGGAGAGGACAGCAAAAGCGGTTTTGAGGGCAAGGACGCAAATATGTTTGTCAGCTGCGCATGGTGAAAGAGACAGAGAGTGAGAGTGAGAGAACCTACAACAACCGTGACGAGAAGATATTTTTGGATCATTGTTGATCCAAATTGACTTAGGCTAGGTTTGATAATGATGTAATTTTTAAAAAGCGGTTAAATTCTTTGTGCTCTCAAAAAGTGGCTGATGGAAAGTCACAAAATAACCGTTTGGTAAAATAACTCAAAATTGCTCACAATAAGCAGAAGTCACAAATATTGCGTTTGATAAATCTATTTAATAGTTACTCTCAAAGTAATAAATTACTACAACGACCTTTTTGTTAGTATGTGATGCATTAATATAAATTAAATATAATTAATTGAGGATAAAATTAAATTTTTATTAAAATAGAAGGTTAATTTGTCATTTTGAGAAGCCAGAGCCAACTTTGAAAAGCTACTCTTGTGGGCTCTCAAAAGCACCCTCGGCTCGGAGCAAAAACTCCTTGACTTTTTGAGTTACCAAACGCAAAAAGATGGCTCCTACTTTTTGAGAACAATAGCACTTAACCAAAAAGCTTTACTAAACTCACCCTTAGCTCATTCCTTTCAAAAAGAAGAAAGCCCAAATGTGGGCTGAAACAGTATGCTGTATGCCACCAAAAATAAAGACATTTTTCCATTATTAATTTATTACAAGAGTCGTGTGTTTTTAGAAAAAATAACAATGATCTCGAACCTAACATTACAGAGTTATTAATTAAGTTATCATTCAAAATTATCATCCGTAATCCATATATTCAACATTAAGTTATCATCCAAAATTTATGAGTTATTATCCATAGTATGTGTTGACTCCCTATTGGTCATAATGTGTTGGTTACAAAAACTACCCACAAATATTCGAACGCTCACAAAACTTATTTGCTTATCTTTGGGTAGTTTTGAAAATAGAAACTTATTTTTAATGGGTAGAAAACTATTTCCTTTATTCATGAGTAATTTTATTAGCACCTAAATTTTTCGTAGGTATACCTCTTTCAGGAATTTGACGTGATTAAGCAACCCAAATCACTTACCACTTATACTAGAAGAGGTGGTTACCATCCATTTTAATTTATGTTGGTCAGCATTTTTAACTAACAAGTCAACACCTTTGGCCCAACAACCAACAACATATATTTAACCAATACTTTTAAATATTGTAAATAAATTACTGAAAAAATAATAATAAATTGTGGTGGCATGTTCTGATCTTTAATTTAAATGTAAGAAATATCATTGTTGTCATAAAACCTTTCAAGTTTAGCGTGGTAGTAGCTCACATAACATGATAATAACTTGAGCTAAGTGTATGTTTACATTCACGTAGCAAGATATTAGTCTTGAAAAATTATCCATTTTATTGCAAACGGGCACCTTTCAGAAACTAGAAAGTAATCCGCATTCACATCCAATTCAAGAAAGGCCAACTAAAAATCCAGTGAGAGTAAACAAACCAGAAACCAGAAACAAAGTAGACTAAGACTAGAAACTAGAGAGGTTGAAGGAAGTTGTAGTAAATACTAAATACATGAAAACATCTGTTTGACAAGTATATTAATATATATTGGTACTCAGCAAAAGCTTGTGCTCAGTTGGGAAGAACCTTAAATAGAAAGGTATCGTGTTCATAAAGAAAAACTACAGATTCTAAGTGAGCAAGGTAAGACAAGGTCACTTCACAAAGATGCTTACACAACTTGCTGAATTGTGGGATCACCACCACCTCCATTTCCACCCATCCCATCATCAACCTCAACACCGGGTGGGGGCACCGGGTTTATCGGGTGGTCATACTTACAAGCCGGTCCAAACTTGCACAGTCCGTATCTTGTGTAATGCACGCAGGCACTCTTGTCCTGCATTTCATGATAAACAACGTAAGTAATAGAAACTATGTAAGTATTGCTTCTAACTGAGTAACTGCATATGGCTGACTAGTCAAATAAGAGGTACTAATTCTTTTATTAACTGTCACTTTCAGGTAGATCTGTGAATGAAATGTTGTATCTATATAAATTGAGCAATAATTTACCGAAAATGACAATGACAGCTAAAAGGATCAGAGGTGGTGTTAGATTCAGATATGCGATCTTCAGAGGTTACATAACCATGTCAATTCAATTTTAAAAGCACTTACATTTAACCAACGTATGTTAAAAATTGAGAAAGAATTAACCATTTTCAAGTTTCTACATATGCGAAAAATAATGGTATAAAATAACATAAAATGATGTTAACGACGACTTACAGGTCTAAGAGGCAGGCCTTTGTCATTGAGGTTGCATGAAGGTAATGTTGCAAGCCGATTCTTTGGATGGTGAAACTTACAATTGGATTTGAACTTGCAATCCCCAGTTTTCAGGAAGTAGCTGCATTCAGGTTCACCCGGTCTTTCAGGAAACTCATCACCTTGAATTCGCTTTTGCGGGTGTATATAAACATTTGTTTCGATCACTGGGTTGTTCATGACATATGACGGAGGCGGATGCATACTCCTCTCTGATAGGTAGGTAGGTGCCTTTACAAACCAAAAAAAGTCAGAGTGATGCAGAAAATTCAGCCAGCATAGAATGATAGTGAACTCAAGGAAAGCAAGAAAAAAAAACTAAATGAAAACAAAAAGGACCACAGTGTCCAGCATTCGATGCATTGCTCTATGTAACTCACAGGTTGAGAGTAGTAGGTACAAATCGAATATTCACTTCTAAGCTTACAACTAAAAGTCCACCTCGTGAACCTCAAATAGCTTAATACTCATCAAGATTTCAGTATTCACTGCTAATGCATTGATAAGTCTGCAACACACAACAGGTGACAATATCTCACCATCTAAAAGGTATTTCAAACCAATGGTAGCACAATATAGAATATACAGTCAGACAAAGGAAATAGCTATAGTCGCCTGGTCAGGGATAATGTATGATGTCCTGCAACAAGAACTTGATAACATTGCATGACAAGGCACTGGCAAAGTCAATCATCTATGATCTATCTAGCTTAAATTATTATATAATAAGTCAGCCATTATTAGATGGCTACTAGTATTGAATCTTAGAATATACCTGATATGCATTCCAATCAGGACTTGGGGGTGAAAGCATCATTGGCACAAAAGGAGAAGTTTCATTTACTGTTCTTGGAGAAGACCATGTCGACACAGACTGTTGTGATACACCATGCAATGAAATAGATCCCCCATTACTATACCCTGAAGAAGGATTAGATCGGCCATTACTATACCCTGAAGAAGGATCAGATCGTCCATTACTATACCCTGAAGACGGATTAGAACCTCCAATGGTTGTAGGATCGGGATGATTAAACTTGCAGTTCGCTCCAAACTTACACGAGCCAGTGCGCATGTAATAAGGACATTCTCTCTTTCCCTATCATAAAAAACAACCAGAAAAATATTTCAGAGATAACTATCTTCGGAAGCTATTAAAACAGATAAGAGATTATATTGTCAAAGAAGCATTGTATATACATACCGAACGAATAGGCAGGCCAAGAAAATTGAGTTCTGCCTCTTCTGTTGAGTCTTTCACTTTTGCGTGGTTATATTTACAATCTTTTCCAAATTTACAACCACCAGACCTTAGATAAAACTGCCATAGCATCAAGAAAAATATTTGTTAAGATCATCTCACCTAACATTTAAAGTGAAAAAACTTCCGAGCAAAAACTATTCAATTTACAAGCAGTCTGTTTAACATCTCTCTTGTCATTCAATCAAACCAAGGAGGCTGACTAACTTACCACTCGATAGAGGCATAGAGCTTCTATCATGTTTTAACTCAGCAATTGATAGTTTATCCCAAAAAACTCTTTTTCCATCTTTTCTTTTGCTTTTTTTTTTTTCCATTTATTTGTTTTCGTATCCAATACAACTGCTGTATTATTAATACTATTAAGTTAAGACGTATGCAAGCAAAATTATTAAGACAATTATCAATTTATTATTGTTAAATGTTATTTTTGCATGTGAAACTATCACCCCTGTCTCATTATCATATGCTTCCTGGAAAGCGGCTTATCGGTCGGAAAGAATTACGACAATTTTAGAGTGATGAAAGAGAGAGAAATTTTTTTAAAAAAAATACACTTTCTTGTCTCTTTTTTGCCAAAGATTTGCAATGACATAATTTGAAAGTAACCAAAATTGAACATAAAACATACAAAATTATATGTTAGGTCACACCTCCCAGAACAAACCTTACCCACAATCAAGAAAGTGTTATTTAAGTTTTCAATTAGATAACAGAATGTGAAAATTCTAAATTCGCAACACAATTTATTTACAAGCATAATTTTGATAATAACCTTGCATTCAGTCTGTCCTGGTCTTTCTGCTTGTTCTTCTTCTCTTTCTGCTGATCGCTCCTTAGCAGCCTTCATGCATTGTTAAAACACCTTAGACAAGAATCTTTGATTCGAGCAAAATATAACTACATTTGCAGTCATAGAATGACCAAGGAGCATGGTTGATATACCTACTAGTATTACTTTTTCTTCCATTTTTATCATAGTGAAAACTAAGTCCTTTTTGTCAATAGATGACATCACTGTCACCTACTCACCTAATTCAACTTCAAAACAAAATTGGGCCAAAAGACAACACTTTACATAATCAAGTTCTACCCTGAACCCTAAAAAGGAACAAACTACAAAACCTCAAGAAAGCACAAAAACAAGGGCAAGGATACCTGGGTTTTCCTCCTATTAATGGGGTGATTGAACTTGCAATTGATCCCAAATTTGCAATTCCCAGTCTTCATATAAAATGCACAATCCGGAGCATCAGGCCTCCAAGGGTACTGGTGTTGTGCCCTACCACCACCACCACTTCTCTCTTCCCTCTTTTCAACTCCATCAACATCATCATCATCATCATCATCCCCATTAGCATCATCATAGCCACCAACTACCCCATCATAATCAGCATCCACAACACCCTCATTGACATTCTCCTCTTCCCAACTATTGGTCTCCCACCCCCAGTTATCCCCATTACCACCACCACCACCTTTAAAACCCTCATCACCGCCATCATCACCATTAGTAACACCCCCATCATCAACTTGGACAAAGTTTGAAGCTTTATCCCCAATCTCGCCACCCTCTTCCAAGCCCTTCAAATCGAGCTTACTCTGAAGCTCATCAGAGAGCGAACCATCCTGAGCCGTTTGATGGAGATCTGACGGCTGAAGATCGTCGGTGCAGTGATTGGAAGAAGCAGCAAGCTGAGGGTCTTGCTGGGTGGCGATGATGGAGTCACCACCGCCATTGGGAAGCGAAGAAGAAGCAGAATCGGGTTCAGTGTGTTCCATTCTCCCTCCACATTTCAAACCCTAATAATGGTGGTGGTGTTGTTGTTGGTTTTTTTCTTTTTCTAATTTGTTTAAAATGTGTGTATGGGGAATGGAATTGGGGAATCAAGAAAGAAAAGAAGAAAAAGGAGTAGCAATGTGTGTGAACGAAAAGGTGAATGGGGGCAAAAAAGAAGAAAAAGTTTGCGACTTTGTGGCGTTGTGAGTGAGTGAGTGAGTGAGTGGGAGAGTGTAGTGTGTGTGCACTGCACTCATTCATGTATCTTCCCTCATTTCTTTTCTTTCTTTTTTTTTTATTTTTTATTTTTTGCTATTAAGATCTTTTTTCTTTTGATATTAGGTTAAAAAATTAATTTGGTCTATATATATACACGATGGATTTTTAATTTAAGAATAATGCTACGAAACTAACGTTATGGAATCAATAGGGAACTAATGTGTAATTAGGAAAATATTGGGTAGTAAAAAAAAAAGAAAAAAGAAAAGAAGAAAAAATGATATTAATTATTATTGTCTCTCTAATATTAACTATCAAAATTTTTCCTAATTTAAATGTTAAATTCAATGTTGTGTTGACATACTAATAAAAGTGGTGGACCTAAATAATTTTTATATTAATATTATACTTTTTGATAAATTAGAAAAAATATTAAAAATTATATAAGCATAAGCATAATTAAAACTGTTAGAAATATTAAAAATTATATAAGCATAAGCATAATTAAAAATATTAAAACTTTTTCTAACGTTTATCAATTAAAATTTTAACTGTTAGAATTGGATATTATAACTTCAGAGCTTGTATGAATTTTATTATGTTAATGTACAAGCTTTTAAAAATGTATTTTTGTCTGTTTAATACATTTTTTTGTAATAATATATTTATTTATTTAGAGATAATTTATTATTATTCTTGACGTATGCCTTTTAAGACAATTATTTTGAAATAGTTTTGACCCTTTTCTTTGTTTTAATCCCCAAAATTACCAAAAGTTAGTAGTTTAAAGTTTTAAACCCCTATGAGTCCTAGAAATTAACATGACGATGGTTTAGTTTTTTAAAAGTTTTATTATTACTATTAATCTCTATTGTCTATTGAGTAACTATGTTATTATTTTTCTCTCTTAAGATTCCACACACTATTAATATCATTACATTTTAAAAATTACATCTAACTATACTGATGAGACCCCGCGAAGAGAAATTTTTTGGTGTCTAGATGAGACTTGACTCTTTTTATAATAGAAGAAAGCTATGTGAATTATAGTTTATTGACGGATCAAGAATTTTTTTTGGTGATCGGCTAATAAAAAATTAATTAGATAATATGTAATTAATGTTGAATTTGAAGTATGTTATATTAAAAATATCTTAATATTTATTGATATGAAAATTTAAAAAATAAAATAATAATAGTAAAATTATATGTTGAATAAATAGTTTAAGTATTATAGTAAGAAGAGGGTTAGTTATATACAATGCAACATGCATATATAAGTTAAATACCGTGGAATTGGAATATTTGTAACTGTTATTTTTTAAATTACTATTATGAAACTTCTAAACATATGTTAAATTGCATTTAAGTAGTATTTATGTTTCAATTCAATCAAAATAAGTAAGAGTTTTTTTTATTCTTTTATTTAAAGATGATTGATTGATGCTCATATATTGTCATGTATGTAGTAAAAATTGCTGACATGACAAGAGTAAAATAACTTCATGTTATTGTATAAAAAATTAGTATCACTTCTATATATAAAAAAAAATAAAATAGATAGATAGAATAATTCAACTTGCTTTGGATTTTTTTTTTAATAAATAATAAAAAAACTAAATTTACCGTTTTAGATATACATGGGATATTTATCATAATAGGTGATCCTTCCTATTTCCGGGCTCTGCATACCCGGAATAGTATTTATACCATTTCCGGGCTATGCAGTCCCGGAATTGGTGCAAATTATATAACTTGAACCAATTCCGGGACTGCATAGCCCGGAAATGGTGTAAATGCTATTCCGGGTTTGCAGAGCCCGAAAATGGAGCAAT
>JASCZI010151042.1:144399-158718 GCA_036250425.1 Stylosanthes scabra | reverse complement strand
TAATATCCATTATTATTTCAACTCACAAGTTATATACTATTTTAATTCTTTTATATATAACTAATAATATTAAATTATATTTTTAATTTAAATTAAATTAAATTTCCTGTGCAAGGCACGGATAAATACACTAGTAATTTATAAAAAGAATCATAATATTTTACGATAAGAAAGTTTTTCGGTATACCTCAAAAAGTGAGGTATACTGTATTCCATCACTTTTTAACAGTTGATTTTGATTAATTTTAATTATAAAATCAATATATGATGAAAATCAATGGCTAAAAAGTGAAGGAATACTATATACCTCACTTTTCGAGGTATACCTAATACCTTCCTACTATATTCTACTTGAAACTTATTATCCTCCTAGTCTTACGGATTTTACTAGTTTACCTCCGATCAAATTCTAAAGTGAAAAAGTTGATTTTAAAAAATGAGAAGTCTAATCATCTATCAATCTAAGAATCTTGAAGAGGCTCACAAGGACATGCACATTCACAATCACACCAAATCCATAGAAAACCAAACACTGACCTGAAAAAAAAAATGAAAATCCGTTTAGAGTTTACTGATGCTATCCCCAGCAATAGTTTTTTCATATCCATGTGTTAAGATTTTTTATTGTTTTTAAAGCATTTAGTAAGTACATTAAATTTTCGAAAAAAATTTTAGATACCAGTTTGGTCAACCGGCCGGCCAAGCAACTCCGGCAACAGGCCGAGAGCACAAGTACGGTCGGGAATGTCACAACTCAATCACATTTAGAAGGCGAGATTAGGGGAGGTGTTTGGTAAAAATTATTACTAATCATGATAACATTCCTGGTATTTTTTTTTTAATCTACCAAATATGGAAAAATTTTGGCATTCCCAAGAATAAAGGAATACTCTCCCTACCAATCTCACCCTGTAAAATCTGTCTACATTTTATAGATTACTTGTGTTGGAATTGAGAAGAGACCCAAAGGAAGAAAAGAATGCACATTCTTAGTTACATGCATGATGGAACCATAAAGGTAGGAACTAGGAAGGAAGCTCCTTGACAAAGAAAGTCTATAGATCTTGCTGAATTGTGGGATCATTTGAACCCATCCAAGCCACCTCAACACCAGCTGAGTCTGTGTAGGATTGCTGATCAAGCGAATCGGTCGTCGACGGTGGCGGCAGAGGAGTTGATCATACTTGCATAATCCGAGGCAGGTGTATTCCAGGCATGCACTCTTGTCCTGGAAAGTTCATCGTAAGGACATAAACATAATCATCATAATAATAATAAATCACTAAAATTAAGTCAAACTAGCTTGTACTCATCAACTCCAGCTTGCATCTGCTTTTGTTGGGATGTTCATGACATGTGTAGGTGGATGCATACTCATCACAGAAGGGTAGATAGGTTCCTTCACAACCACAAATAAGTTCTGTATCCATTCTCTAATAAAATTTTGAATCATATTCATACATAATCTCAATATACCAATACTAAGTCATACTCTTTCCTTCACTAAATACTTCCGTCTAATTTTATTTTTTACTTTTTTTTAATTATGACTTTAATTTTGCAAGTTGTTGAGATTAATAAAAGAGACAATTGTCTTAATAAGTATATATACTTAAATAAAAACTATAGGTAACCAATATTTTTCTGACCCAAAAAGAGAATATTCAAAACGTTAAAAACAGAACATTTTATACCACACAATCAAGAACTTCTGAAAATTAAATATAAATATAACTCCATAGAATATCAAAATTAATTAATTGTTGGATGATGTTGGTTGAATTTTTTAAGTTACCTAGCGTTCCTCAGATAACTGTAAAATATATTATGTTTGATCAAGATTTGATGTTTTACTAAAACAAAAGAACTCTACTATTCCATCTTCTTCCACCATACCGAAGCTAGAGTAAACCTAAGAAGCTATACAAGATAGAGGCAGATCAATGACTTTGAAATTGAAATGAGAAGGAACAAACAGTGATCACAGCATGAGCTCTACAAATTTTGATCACATGATGGCACTAATATAAATTAATAATCTCAGCTAGCAGTTGTCCCACTAGACTCCAAAGTTTGCTCCTTCACCATAGATGCATGTTTATGGCCAGCAAGGTGAGCATTGAAAACGGTCTCGCTGTTGCATACTACATTACAAAGAGTGCACATTCTAACAGAATCTGCAGCAGTACCACCTTCTACAACCTTGAGCTTCTTCGCCTCGATATCCAAGTCCTTAGCCTTGTTTGATTTTGGTTTATCAGCATTCGGCTTTTCCTGGGGCCCAATTAACAGTTTCCCGGCATTTGCGTTGGCTTCAGGTTTTGACTGTTTCTCCAAGTTGTTGAGATGTTTCTTCCCCACTAAGTGTGAAGCATACATATCCCTGTTATTACAAGTAATCTTGCAAGTGTCACACCATACTGGTTGCATAACCTTGATCTTCTTTGGTGCTTTATTCCAAGGACCAATACCGTTGTTAGACATCAAAGCAACCTGCCAAACGATCAAAGATTACTTGAGTTGGAAAAACGGTTCCCCATCTAATTGTTCCAAAAGGATAATTCAATTTACAATTCACCTGAGCCACATGCTTTTTCCCGGCTATATGTTTGTTATACACATCTTGGCTATTACGCACAATGTTGCCTACATTATTGCCACCATTCGCTAGCATGGTATTAGCATTTATCTCCATATTCTTCAAATGTTTCTTTCCAGATATGTGCTTTTCATAAACATCTTTGCTATTACAGTTGATTTTGCACACTTCACATCTCATTGATCTGGAGCCTTTGGTTTGGTTAGGCAACAATGTCGCCGCCTCATGAGTCAAAGGCAAACTTGAAGACAATGCTGATGATGAACCAACAGCCTGCATTATCACAAGCAATGGAATCCAGAACCAAAATGCAAATTTGAGTATCAACACATCTACAATCCAAAAACACAAAGGTCAAATAAACACTTTCTTTTTCCGTACTGATAAAAAAAAATGCACTTTACCTCCCTAATCTATAAACTCATTGAACTTTACCCTTCAACTTAAAAAAAGTGAAGACATTATCACATATACACCTAATTGCAAAAAGCACAACTACCTGTATTTTATGTGAGTCGCAATGTAAGGATTTGTCGTACATAAATTGTTCATAGCAGCTTAGTGTATATCATGATTTTTTTATGTAAACCTTGACAATAATACATACAGCTATATATATGTGTGTATGCATTCGTTAATTAGCCATTGGGAAGCGAAGAAGAAGGAGCTGAATTGGATTGCAGTCCCTGCCCATTTTGTTTGCAGATTTCCCTACCAGGAAGAAAGAACATGTTCTCATGGAGGATGGTTGATGAAATAACACGTTCTCATTTTAGAGAGATGATTTCATCTAGCATCTAGGTGAAACACTAATTAAATTTTACAATATTATATAAGATTTAATATAATCAAAATCAAATATTGAAATGATAAATCTCCTCTTTAACTAAGTCAAGAACACCATCATAGCTAGGTACATAGCCATGTTATATCCATTTTAGAGCATTTACATAATTAGCATACGATATATTAAATAAATAAATAGAGAAAGACTTACAGGTCCCAAAGGCAGGCTCTTGTCATTTAGATTGGATGGAGGTAAACTTGCAAGCTTATTCTTCTTACGTTTGGATTTAGACTTGGAATCCTCAGGTATTTCTGCAAACTCATCAACTCCAACTTGCATCCGCTGTTGATGGGGTGAAGTGTTTGTATTGATTGCTGGGTTGTTCATGATATGCGTAGGTGGGTGCATACTCACCACAGATGGGTAGATAGGTTCCTTCACAACCACAAACCACAAATAAGTTTAAACTATTTAAGGAAGAAAAAGGAGAAGGGAGAAAAAAAGAACACTCTGTCCAGTGTACACTCTACTTCCATTGTAACATTTTCATATGATTTAGGACAAATTACCCTGCCTCCTCTAAGATTCGGAAAAATTCATCGGTGCTTCACACTATTTGCCCAAGTGTCACTGAGCTCCCTTCAAGAGAGGTTTGTGTGTATATGTACAGGGGGTACAAAATATTTGAAGACCAATTATATTACTATTATTTCCTAAATGATATGAGAGGTCAAAGTATGGTTTCAGAAATAAAGAGCAACTGGGTTTAATTTTGCCAAATGTCAGAGGAGGTGAGTGTAATTTGTCCTATAATTTAAGGACTCAAAGTGATAGGTACATTACATTCAAATTTGATTCAATGTGTGCAACCAAAGTTCCATTGCTTAATACTCATTCCACCACTCAGTATTGACTCTTGATGTAATTACAAGTATGCAACACCCAATAGGCACTGTCTAGAAAGTAATTTCGAGCAAATCTTGGAGGGATCGGAAGGACTATATACATTCAGAAAAAATGGAAAACAAATTGAATTATGTCATGCAACAAAATGATGTTGGGTTTTACCTGATATGCATTCCAATAAGAACCTTGGGAAGAAACTTGAGCAGGCGAAAGCATCATGGGCACAAAAGAAGATGTATCGTTTACTCTTGCTGGAGAAGGAGGATCAAATCCTTCAACTGTAGGGTCAGGATGATTATACATGCAGTCCCCTCCAAACTTACAAGAGCCATGTTGCATGTAATAGGGACAATCTTTCTCTCCCTTTCATGAAAAACAACTTTTTATAAGTAAGAAAACCACAGAAACTAATTTGTTAGGGATCAGATACAAGGGCTATACGTACTGGACGGATAGGCAGGTCAAGAAAGTTCAGTTCTGCAGCCGGTAGTGTTGAATAATACTGGCATAACATCAAACAAGACACATATAATGTACATTATAAATTGTAAAACATTATTTGTGTACAAGCATAACATTATAATAATAACCTTGCATTCTGTTTGGCCTGATCTTTCTGCGGGTTCTTCTCTTTCCCGGGACTGCTGCTTAGCAACCTTATAATGCATTTTCAGAACATCAAGATTGTTAAATTGAGAATCTTGTAACAAGATAACAAGATATGAGATGCTTCTAGTATTAGGTATGAATATATGATGAAGGATTAATTGCCTCTCCAATCAAAAGTACTAGTGTTGCCCCTCTTCTCTGTGTTAAGATTCCATTGATAAATGATAACAAATTATTGGACTAATAAAGAAAGAAGCAAGAAAAAGAAAAAGACCTTAGCTTTCATGTCACTGGAGTGATTAAACTTGCAATTTGATCCGAATTTGCATGTCCCCTTCATATAGAATACACAATCCGGAGCTTCAGGCTTCTTAGGGTACTGGCTTCTCTTTTTTCTCTTCTCAGCTCCAACGCCATCACCATCACCATCACCATCATTAACACTCACCCTCACCCTCGCCCTCACACAATCATCTTCCCAACTGTTGCTCTCCCATCCCTCAATATCCCGATGATCATCAACTTCAACACCTTCACCATTAGCACCCTTTTCACCAAAGATTGAAACTTTATCCAGAGATTCAACACCCACTCCACCTTCATCCTTCAATTCTAGTTTCCCCTGAAGATCCCCGCAGAGGGCACCTTCCTGGGGCGTTTGATTGCGATCAGAAAGATGGGAAGAAAGAGGGGTCAATGGTGGCTGTGGGTGTTGTTGACCACTGCCATTGGCAAGCGAAGAAGAAGAAGAAGTTTGATGGTGATGAGAGGGAGGGGAAGAAAGAGGGGCCAGTCTGGTATTGGGAAGGGAAGAAGGAGGGGGTGAATTGGATTGAGAGGGTTGGGTTTCAGTCCCTGCCCATTTTGTTTGGAGATTTCCCATGACAGGAACAAACAAAAATGGGAATGGAATTTGCTTATGGAAGAAGAAAAAACAGAAGCAGCAGTGGGAACTGTAAAGGTACAAAGACTTTCAGTAACCGGCAGTCAACAAAAATTGCAAGTGCTCTACCCTAATAATTTAGGGAAAGTTTAGGGAGTCCATAGTTTGTTAATCAATAAGGGGTCAATAGGCTTTTTCTTTTTTTTTTCTTTTTTTTTACCACCTATTATTTGTCTAATTACACTTATTGGCTCCCTATTAGTCGCCTAATGTTAGTTCCGTAACATTAATAAGAGCAGTGTTACAGAACCAACATTAGGGAGTCAATAAATTTAATTATAAGTTATAATCCAAACTTAAAATAGTTATCATTCAAAACTAAAGGTAGTTATCATCCAAAATTGTATAAAGTTATCATTCAAAACTTAACAAAATTATCATTCAAAACACAATTCAACTTATCATCCGAAACTAAATGAAATTATCATTCAAACAAAATACAACTTATCATTCGTAATCTACTCACTGCCATTGTCATTACCAACACCAGAAACCACCAACACTACCATCATCGCAACCATCATCTCATCACCACCATTACCACAACAGCATCTCATCACCACAACTACAATTTCAACACCACCATTGTAAAGAAGAAGACATCGCCACAACCACCATCTCAACCACCACTATCACAACAGCATCTCATCACCGCAACTATAACCTAAGCACCACCATTGTAAAGAAGAAGAAGATGATGATGAAGAAGATCTAGATCTCACTAGTCACCACCACCACCACTGCAGTGAGACAGACAAAGACGCATGAAGAAGAAATGGCGGCAACCGAGATCTGACTTCTCCTGTACGAAGAAGAAGAAGACGCAGTGGCAATGAAGCAGCGGCGACGGTCGGAATTTGACTCCTCCAGTGAACGCACGGCGAAGAAGAAGACCCAGTGGTTGGTGGTGGCGCGGTGTGAAGAAAAAGAAGAAGCGATGGCTGGGGTTGGTGGCGCGATGGCAACGTCGTTGAAGGGAGGAAGAAAAAAGGAAAGAGGATTAGGGTTTTTGGTTACGTTGACACTGTGGTGGTGTTGGTGGAGAAAGCTAGGAAGAAAGAAAGAAAGAGGATTAGGGTTTTAATTTGTGGGTTTCTAATTGGCTACATTGCTAAAGGTTACCTAAACTTTCTTTTTTTTAATTATTTACTACAGAAAAAGACTAGGGAGCCAACACATTATGACCAATCAGAAATCAATACGTACTACGAATGATAACTTATATAATTTTTGAATAATAACTTAATTATTGGCTTTCTAATGTTGGTTCTATAACATTGTTTTTACTAAACTATCACTTTTTTGTTATGGTGGCAACTAATTTTCATTATCAGCAATAACTGGATATAGTTTATGAAATAAGTTAGATTTGAATCCTTAACCAAAAGAATGAAGACCAACTTCACTACCACTAAGTCAAACTAAGTTTTATAATATATAATGCATTTGTTTATATATATTATATAGATGAATTATGTTTCCCAGAATATTTTATTAATTATTATTTTTATATTTATTTAATTATTTTTATTTTATATTAACTCTTTTTAAAATTAAGACACTTATAATTATATAAAATACTAAAATAAACATTAGTTTTAATTGTTTAATATAAATATCTAATAAATTAAAAATAATAATTCTAATGTATATATTCAAAATAGTTTTTTTAATAATTTTAATGTTTATAGGATTTTTTTATTTATCAAAATAAATAGATTTACAAATATTTAACCTATTAAACACTATGTGTAGTGCCGCATGCAAAGTACGAGGCATTGGTTCAACTTTTTCTAGGGAGTGTCGCGTGCACGCCTATTGGCACAAAATATCAAAAAAGCTCAGTACCGTGTGCACTGTATGAGCATTGGGTCAAAAAATTAAATTTAATTAATAACTGATTTTATGGTGCTATATGCGTATACGTGTTTTTTCAATCCAATTTGAATCGATTTGAAAGACAAAATTGATAATTTATTATAATTTGGACATTCCATATTTTAAATTTTATCATTTAAAAATTTTATTTATTAATTTTTTCTAAAATTTATTTAAAATTTGGAACGTCTAAATTGATCACAAATTTTATTTATTGTGTCTCCCAAATCGATCCATTGGATCTATTTTTGTTTTTAGAGTTTAGAACCTCTCAATTAGGGGTGTACATGAAACCGGGTGAAGCCGAGTCTCCCCTAACTCAGGTCCGGCCCGAAAAATACATTGGGTCTATTATTGAGACCCTAGTCTGACTTCAAACCCGATAAAACCTCTCTCCCTTTGGGCCGGGTGAAAACCGGGTGAAGCTCGGATCTATCCAAATCAAATTCCAAAAAAAAAATAATAATCAATCACAAAACATTGGTACAAATTTTTAAGTCATAAAAATAAAACATAATATAGTCAAATTTGCAACTTGCTAGAATGCTAGTGCAAAGTGAGTGTCTACGTGAGTTGCTGAGACATGAGAGTTGAGTGTCTCTAGTTTGGGTTTGCGTGAAAAGTGAAAATATGAAATTCATTCAGCTATTCTCTTTTTTTTTTCTTTTTTGGTCATGAGCTAGTGAGCTACCTCTTGTCTCTATGGGCTAACGGTGAAACTGGATCTAATTGCCTAAATGTATAATAAGCTAATATTATGAAACAGAATCATATACTTGTGATTACTTATTGCTATACATATATATTTTTTAATTAATTTATATAGTACCGGGCCACCGGGCAGGCCGGGTGACCCGAGCATTGGCCCAGTCCCGGCTTCATATATATACCGGGCTGGCTTCATAATTTTTGGGCCGATTTCGGACCACTTTAAAGCCGGGCCAAAAATGGCCCAAATTTCGTTTGGTCCGGGCCGGGCTTCGGGCCGATCGGGTCATGTACACCCCTACTCTCAACCATAATTCTACCCGCAATCAATCCGTAGGTATCCAACTATACCCGCAGACTGCGACTGGTGAGGCCACAACGTTGGAGGAAGCGACAATGACAGCGCAACGCGACAGTGAGATTAAGACTTGGAAGAGAACAAGAGAGTATAATTTCTTGATATTCTATGAGTGTTTCATAGTCAGAGAATTTAGGATTACCGCATCAGAATATGAAATGAGAGATTTAATTTAAAATTATGATTTGTAAAATTTCATATTTATAGATATAAGTAAATGAAAAAATCTTTTATATATTCAATGTGTAGAAACAATAAATTAAAATCATAGCTAAATGGTTAAGTGTTCTATTTTCAACACTAACATTTTTTTAAAAAAAAATTATGTATAATAAATAAGATGCAGTTAGCAAGTAAGGTTGAGCCTAGACGCAAAAAAAAACACAGACACCAAAAAAAAAGGTAAGGTTGAGCCTAAACCTACCCCTACCAGCAAGCAAGCAAACTCGCTCCACCATGAGTAAAATTGACAACCCGATTCGAGCAGGTTAGGTAGGTTTGAATACCTACGGATAGAGTTAATGCAATGATCCATGTGTCCTTACCTTTATTTTTATATTTTCTTATTGATACAGAAAAGATAAGTCTCAGGCAGCTTCCAACAATAAGTCTAGGCAGCTTCGAATAATAACAACATTCTTCTCGAATCTCGATGCCAAAAGAATAAGCGACATAGCTCAAACATGGAAGAAACTGGACCACACTAGAAGCAGGTAGGAAAGGCCTGTCAATAACCGATTCAGTAGCCACCTTTCGTCGTATATATATTATGCTTCGCAGGCCAACAGACTCTTCCAATAATATAAAGGCTAGTTCATGCTATTTTGCTGCATGTTCAGTAACCAGTGAGCTGAGCATGCCATAAATTAAAAGATTGAACATAAGGGAAAAAAGAGAATCAATGCTGAAAAATAGTACCAATATATGCCCTGCCTTTCTAAAATACCTCATTGATGCAACATCGTCCTAAAAAGATGTCAATGTAATGGGAACAACTTTATACAACGCGATTGAGATCACATGAATCTCTATCGGTGAGTTGATGCTTCAAAGAAAAGGGTAAGTTAAAAAAAGAACAGATAAAAAGGGATATTTAGAAGTAAAACGATCCCCATATTTATCCACACATTCAAGAACATCAACAACATGCATGAGACTGAAATCCTCCCTTTAGACCTCAGTGGCACAGGAATCAAAGGACGGCAGAAGCCAACCCTTGGTCTGGGCATGCTGCACATAGAACCCAAACTTGTCCTTTGCATTTGGAATGTCCAGAGCAAGATCATCAAGACTATCCTTGATTCGGGTGAACCCTTTTGTCATCTGATTGATGGTGATCAAACCCTCACTGAACCCCTCCTGCAACAGATCAAGCATCCTGTCATTCTTCTTCTCCATGGCCATGACCAAAGCTTTCTTGACTACCTCATGGTTGAAGAAGGGCATTCCAAGGTCCCGGATACACTGGCAAGCTTCACTCACAACTCCGCCACTTTCATACTCCTCCAAGAGCTTCATGATCTTGTCCTTGGCATCCTCAACAGCCCATCCAGTTCCACCTCCCCAACATCTCAACAGCCTCTCACCAGCATGACGAGCCCCTATGAGTGTGCGAGCCATTCGCACGGTCTCAGTCCCACTGCACTTTGGGGGTAACCTACTGCCAATTTCTTCCAAATTCAGAGGTGCCAATACATCATCAATCACAGCCCGAGCCAAGAACAAAGCAAGTTCATTTGAAGCATCCAATATATCTAGTGCTGTGTCTTCTGCACTTTCAAGAAGCATGACAAAACCGTTAACTATATCCTCTGTTGTGAAGATCTCTATATGTAAAGCAGATAGCAGTACAGATGCCATTTCCTTTTCTCTGTTCTTTCTGTCCATGGCAAGAGTTATTAGCTTCTTCAAGAATATTGGGTTATACTCAGGTGCACCAAGATCTTCAAGACTCCGAATTAGTTCAGGAATGTCATCAGAGAGAAAATACTCATGAATTATGGTTACAGCTTCCTTTTTGTACTTCCGCACCTTCTCATCTTCGACTTGAATTTCTCCATTGTCACCAGTAGGATTAACAAATGAAGCATCAAGCCACCCTTCAGATACTGCCTTGGGAACCAATGATTGAAACAAGGCCTTAGCAGATGGAATATCAAGGGCAAGATCATCTAGGCCTTCTGCCAATCGAGAAAATCCTTTTACCATTTGGCTGGAACTAATAAGTCCTTCTTCTGCCGCTTCTTTCAGTAGCTTCAACATCAACGGTTCTGCTGAACGGTTCTCCATGGCAAGTACCAGAGACCTCTTCACAACCTCATGATGGAAAAATGAAACCCCCAACTCACGTATGCACCTACAGGCTTCAAATGTGTCACCACTCTCCACATATTCTCTTAATAAATCCGAAATCTTCTTCTTAACTTCTTCAACGGTGATGTGAGTGCTACCACCCCATCGCCTCTCCACAAGTTCTGCGTGGTGTGGAGCAGAGAGATAACTCTTCTCAGCGGTCATGACTGCCTGAGCACCCTTGGAAGATTCTGGAAGAGCCTTCCTTGCCCTGGCGAGGAAAGCTGGAGGAAGAATGTCATCAACTACAGCCCGTGCCAGGAATAAAGCAAGGATATCAACTGCATCCAGTATGTCCACTGCAAGATCATCGGCAGATTCAATAAGCATAAAAAATCCATCCCTGATCTGTGCAGGGCTGATGACATCAGCATACAATGCTGAGAGCAGAACAGACGCCATTTCTTTCTCCTTATCATGTCTGTCCATCGCCATTGACACAAGGCGCTTGATAAAATATGGATAATATTCACTAGATCCAAGTTCTCTGAGGTCAGACGCAGCCACATCCACATCCCCAGTACTGAAATATTCCTCTATGATAGAAACCACGGCTTTCTTGAAATCATCCAAGGGGTCCATAACTGTAGATCCAACCAACTGATAGGGTTCCTAAAAATAGCAAGAGTATGCAAAACCAGGTATATGTTATTATGAGCTTGTTGCCACAATCAAATATGCAATGAAAATACAAAGAAACTCCAACCTACTAACAGGGCTATAAGAATCTTGTCAAAAAGTTTCTATGTTGATGATATTATCACACAATAAACTCTACTAGAACCATAAACCAAAACTAGAAAGGTAATCTACCTCGCCACTGTCATAATTTGGATCATTCCGATCTATGTGAGTTTCAACTTCAGTGTCAAGCAATTTCCCCCAAGTACCCTTGCCACCAGCACCATCTACATCCAAAAGATGAAGAACATCAAATAACTAAATAAAGACAACTACAGATTACAAATTATTCTACCATTTGTGTTGTCATACAGCTAGCAAGGAAAGCTTCCCCACCACTTATTAACATCATCATGACTATCAAGCCAACTTATATAACTAAATTATCAATCTGAACCATTTAGTAATTCATGGGGTGCAACCAAATCAGGTTTCTACAATCCATGAAGTAAAAATGATCCGATCAGGTAGCTGTGTGCCTAAAAAAATGCTTTTGGTTAAGAATTCTTCTATGTGTACCATTTTACACATCCGTACACACCATTTAGCAACACGGAAAAATGTAAACATTAGAACATATGTACTAATGTTTACATTTTTCCTGGTGTGTACGGATGTGTCAAATGGTACATGTAGTATTACAGTCGGTCAGGTTTATTTGACACGTCTTTTCATGTGCAAATGCATTAAAGATCAAGATCAATGACTACCATTACATCTTTGTATCTCTATACAAAAGTGCACCTATAAGGTAATTAATAAGGATAGTTCATTGGTGAAGAGAGAAAGGGCAAAAAGTATGAAGAGATTTGGAATAAACCATTGGTGTGTAGGTGTATGGTTTGAAGAGATTTGGAATTATTTTAATCCATTAGATTTAATTACTCTACATTCTCTTCAACTTTTTTTTCACTTCACCTTAGTAAGCATCCCTTAATAAACCACAGAAGATTCCATTTATAGTTAATATTTATATTTATATTTATTATGAATCAGACATACTTTTCCACTTTGAAAAGTAACCAGTGTACAAGACCGACACATCAATCCCAAAATACGAAAACCCCCCATTCACCATATACGCATCAAATCAATTATCTAGTCAGGATAATACCCTTATCTACCAGATTCATACGGATTATGATTGCTAATACACAACAACTGGATCATAAATAACTAATAACATCAAAGCAATACAGACAAAAGAAAAAAAAAATCCACTAATTTCACAGATAGAACTAGCTCACAAGTTCTAAACGTCACCACAGAACAAATCAAACAATAATCTGCTTCAAACAAGAGAACATTAAAATCTTGTCTTCAATTAAAGATCCTATTCTGTTCACCAATAAGTTATAGTATAGCCTAAATGCCCCCTCAAGAATCAAGATACTAATCAAGAAAGTCTAATAATAGAATATTGTGTCGTTAGGTAATCACAGAACAGAATAATAATAAAATAAATAAATAAAAGAAAGCAAAAATGCACATACATATATATAGCATACAATTCTTAAAATAAAAATAGTATTTTAAAAAAATCTGATAAACATGGCGCTCACCTTTCTTCACCCTCACTAACTTCCCGGAGTGAGAGCGACGAACATGTCTGACAGCAATCCCAGCGGTCTGAGCCTTCCCGCCGCCAGCAGGAGCCTTAACATGATGATGCTCAGAGGAAAGCAGAGACGACGGCGATTTCGGCGACGACGACAGATTCTCCGCGTTCTGGCTAGCGATCTTCAGAATCTCCCTCTGTCCATCCGTCAGAAACCCCTCGCCAGATGCCATTTCACCAATTAAAAACCCTCAAAATCGTAATAAAACCAAACTACTCACAGAAATGGCGAATCGAGAACCGGTACTCTTCTGTGCTTGGCCCGGATCTCGAGCCAACACAGGAGGAAAACCAACCGGATTCCCCAATCGGAAAAAAAACCCTGCGGCGGCGGCGACAGTAAAAGAAGAAGAGAAAAACCGCGAGAAAATAAGATCCAAGGAAACGAGATTCTGAGTAGAAAGACTAAGCGGATTGAAAGGAAGATATGATTGGAAGATATAATCGGAGAGAGTGAGTGAGAGTGTTAAGAGTGTGTCTGAAATCGGTGGAAAGTGAGAAGAGGAAATGGATGAGAACGAAAGAGAGAAGAAAGAGGGGGTTTATATATGGAGGCTACGGTTACGTGTACACGTCACCAATTTGGGGGCAAGGTTTTTGGGTTGGGTTTGGGCCGATTCTGTTTTCGTTATCGTTTTATTTGCTTACACGTGGCGCTGCTCTTAAAGGAGGGAGATGGCTAACCATGTGACCTCTCTCTCTCTCTGCTTGCCATGTGATGTACCCGTATTAGCCCTGACTCGCTCCTCTCTTTAGGACCATCGCCATTTGCACACCATTCTCATCGTATTACTGACACTTTCTTGAATGAATGAATGGAGTGAACAATCTATTTAAAGTGTCTTATCGTTTAAGACGACTAGCTAATCACAAAATTACG
>JASCZI010151042.1:122660-142588 GCA_036250425.1 Stylosanthes scabra | reverse complement strand
TGAAACTAAATTTGGTCATTGTCAATTGCCGGTTTAGACTAACTACAATGAAATTGTGTTTTTGAACTTGAGAATTTCTAAACCGGTCTTAGATAGTGCATCAAGACCTCTAAAAAAAAGGTTGATAAATTATTTAACAATATTTTTTATTTTTTTTAAAAAAATGTTATCAAAGTGCAAAAAAAAAATACGATTTTATTTTAACGATAATTGTATATATAAATTACAATAATTCTTGGTGACCAAGTGGTTTTAACAACCAAGTGGTTAACCATTGTTGTTTCTCATGCGCCTCTTGCTTTATTATAATGATATAATGTTATTTGTTTTTATTTTCCCCCAAATTCAGTTTTTCGTTATTTGTTATTTCTCTTTACTGAGCTTTGTCTTCGTTCTTCGCTTCTTTCTCTCCAATCAATTTGGTGATTCTTGCTTCTGAGATCGTTGTTTCAACGTTTTCCTAAACGTTTTTCTTCTGCATTATTCATCTGCGTCGTTCTCTGATCTTGTTTACGTCAGGTAAGTTCGATTTTGGATTATTCAACGTTCTTTGATTTGATCTTCGTTTTCGTTTTCTCTCTCTATTGGTAGATTTCTAGATTCATTCTAGTTGTTAGTTTTTCGTTTTGATTTTACGTGATTTCATTGTTAGTTTTACGTGATATCTGAGCTCTATGATTTACGTTCTTGTAGAATGGAAGCTTCTACTTCAGATCCATCATTGGAAGTGAATTCAGATTGTTCATGTGGATTTACTCAATATTAACGCATTTGTGTACAATTTATGTTATCTTTGTTATTGTTTAGGTTTGACTAAGTTTTGATTGCATAATTCCAGAATTGACTGTGTACTTGTTATTTCAGTGGAAATTAGGTTTAGACTTCGGTGGACTCTGTGAATTATTGAGTAAACGTGTTGTTGTCGTTTTTTTATTATTTCAGTGGATTTTAGGTTTATATTTCGGTGGATTCTAGGTTTATATTTCGGTGGATTCTGTGAATTATTGAGTAAACGTGTTGCTTTCGTTTTCTTATTATTTTGGTGGATTTTATGTTTATATTTCGGTGGATTCTAGGTTTATATTTCGGTGGATTCTGTGAATTATTGAGTAAACATGCTGCTATCATTGTTAGATTTCAATTTTCATTCTCGTTGTTAGATTTTGTTTTGATTTGCGTGATTTATGTTTTCACTCTCGTTGTTTTGATTTTTGTTTTGACAGAGAAGAAGAAGAAGAAAAAGAAGAAGATGAGGATGATGATGCAAAAATAGAATAAGGAAAGAAGAAGGAAGAGGATGATGAAGAAATAGAATAAGTGTGTCTTGTTCTTAGATTATAGCTTTGTTGTTCTTGGATTATAGTTTTCTATTGTGTTCTGAATCAATTTACTTTTTCATAGCTTTGTTGTTCTTGGATTATAGCTTTATGTGTGTTTTCTGTGTTGCATTTTATTTCGGTGGAGTTTAGGTTTGTGTTTGTGTACATTTTGGCTGTATATTTCGGTTGAGTTTAGAATATTATTTCGGTGGATTCTGGGTTATTGTTTCGGTTGAGTTTAGAATATTATTTCGGTGGATTCTGGGTTATTGTTTCGGTTGAATTTAGAATATTAAAACCTGGAATTATGCAATCAAAACTAAATGAAACCTAATAACAACAAAGGTAAAGCAAAATGCACACAAACAATAACCCAGAATCCACTGAAATAATAAGGAAGTCATTCAAACATGAATTTATGCAATCAAAACTAAACAAAACTTAATAGCAATAAAGGTAACGCAAAATGCACACAAACAATAACTAAGAATCCACTGAAATAACAAGAAGCCATTAAAACATGGAATTATGCAACATATTTCGGTGGAGTTTAGCTTTGTATTTCTGTACAGTTTAGCTTTATATTTCAGATTCTGTGAGACACTGATTTAACATGTTGATGTCATTTTCTTATTATTTCGGTGGACTTTAGCTTTGTATTTGTGTACATTTTAGCGTTATATTTCGGTGGAGTCTGTGAGATATTGATTTAACATGTTGCTGTCGATTTCTTATTAGTTCGGTGGAGTTTAGTAACATATTTGTGTACAGTTTAGCTTTATATTTTGGTGCAGTATAGCTTTATATTGCTGTACATTTTACAGCAACAACAACAACAACAACAATGATGACGACATCAACAACAACAACAACAAAGACGAAGAAGCAAACTTGAAAAAAGAAAATGACGAAGAAGTTGCAGACATGAAAGAAGAAGAAGAAGATGATGATGGTGATGACGACGGTGGATGATGATGATGATGATGATGACGACGATGATGATGCCGATAAAAGAGGAAGAAGAAGTCGATGACGATGAAGGCGGAGACGAAGAAGAAGGCGTTGATGAAGAGCGTGTGTGTCACGCTCATTTTGATTGAGAGTGGTGCTATTGTTACAAGTTTACATGGTTAACCACTTGGTTAGTAAAAGCCACTTGTTCAAATAGCATTACTGTATAAATTAATCCTATAAATTAATAATACAAAGTTATCCTTCACATGTGGGAGCAATATATACATTACATAGTCAACACTTATGTTCTTTCTTTTCCTTTTCACTCTCTCTTTTACTAAAAATAAGGTAGGACTTTCCAAGGACTTATTTCACCTAATTTGTCTGTAATTATCTATTTACTTAATAATCTGAGGGAACCTTCTGCTCTATTTAAATTAAACATGAGTTAGTCAAAAAAAAAATTAAACAGAGTTTAATTTAGATACAATTTTTATATGATCATTTAATAAGATTCATGCATTTAAATTATTTTTAAAATGATGAACTTTTATTAATGTGATAATATACTATTTATCATTTGTGTAAAATTTGTTTACACTGACGATATATAAAAATTAAATTTTAGACATATAAATTTAATTTTGATATGTTTATCTAAACTAGGGTTAGTTCCAAGTAAACAGAGCAAAAACAAAAAGAACACTAAGGTTAGTTGAATTAGTTAGATATTTCTAAAAGTTTATTTTGGAAATTTTACTTGTTAAGTTGGAATCACTAATTTGTAGTTTGTTATTAATAGAGTTCGGTGAACTGATGAACTTCGTTCAGACACGTACAAATATGGGTCAAATTTATTTAATTCAAAGCCTAATCTAATCCATTTTCAGTTTTCCACTTTTAAATACTCAAAATATCCTCGAAAGATCACTCATTCTTTAAATTGATCTTTGAAAGATAAAATTAATCAAATTAATTCCAAAAATTACAATAATTAATAACGTTAATCCCAATGTTAGTTTCTTCCGTGACGTCGTTAGTATTTGCTTAGTTGGCAGTTAAGTGACAGATCAGACACTCCCAGATATCTTTCCGGGACTGTTTTGATTTACTAAAGTATCTTTCTATGACTATTTTGATTTATGAACCATTTTTTGGGACTAATTTGTCTGGATCTACTGTTGTTGTCCCTATTGCAACAAATTGCAGGTACTGAAAAATCCAACAAATACTGAACTGATCTCATCACCTCCAACCTAATCTCCAATTGCAGCTAAGATTATAATTACAAAATAGAAAACTTTTCATCAACTCAAAAGACACAACAATATAAATCATGTCAGCAACTTAAGTTCTCTAACTTCTACTTCTAAATTACACATCCTACAAGTTGATTTCACCTTCCAAACATCATAGTCAGACGAGTTAAAGAGTTTAAAGATGGAATTATATATTAACACTAACATACCCGATATCTTAACCAAGTATATATGAAACAATTTGCATGGGTTCTCTATTGTCCCGGATTTCATATTCAATGTCTTGAAGCCACAAATCATATTTAATTAACATTTTTCCTCTTTCTTCGCAAGATGAAAGAGCTGGAACTACAACTACCATGTAAGTAACAAGGTAATCCACTACCTCAATCACCATTTTTATGACCCATTATGATTGTAGGGCAAAAATTTCTATAATCATATGCAAGAAGGTAAGAACAAGAGTGAATATATGGATGATAAGGGGTTTAGGGTTAATCCAATTAGGGATTTATTTGATGCAATTTAATGAACTTATCTTGTCAGCACAAATTGAATACCTAATATGAAATGTGTTATCACTTAACATTACCAAATAAACAAGGTTTAACACCATCGGTAAAAAAGCTAACGTCAAGACTAATGTGATTAACTTTTATAACTTTCATAATTAATTTGATTAATTTTATTTTTTAGGGACCAATTTAAAGAATGAGTCATCTTTCGAAGACTATTTTGAGTATTTACACTGATATTAAACTATTATGTCAAAATAAAAGTAATTTCAATAACCAACCTTTTTATAGAAACTTTCAATCTCACACATTGAATAAAGCCATGTCTCACCTAAATCGAAAAAATTCATTATCTAAGTGAGAAAGTACATAGATTTTTTAATATTGGATGACCGACAATTTTGTTCCGTCTTTCTATGGCCCAAGGAATCTATCTGTCTAATTCATTTGCCCAATGAATATTGTTCTTTTTTTAAACAATAAATACAAAAATAAACTTTTTTTGTGACTAAATACAAAAATATATAAATGAAAACAAAAATATAATGTACAATGCCCACTCTCTTAAAAAAATTTAACAATTAATATTGACGTAGACATAAAACACAAACACATCCTAATTAATCACTTCCTCAAGAGAAAAAGATTTATGTGTTTCATGTGTTTGATGTGTACACCTAGCAAAATCAAAAATTTAATATCAATTTTCAATCTTCAGTGTTTCACCTAAATTTATTCGTCACCAATGATATTTTAGTTTATTTTATTTAATGAAATTGACGAAAGAGGAGGGATACTCAAGCATTATGGTGAGAATATGCAGAGATCCCCAATGTACATAGAAAGTTTCTGAAGGCATAGCAACAATCATAAATAAATTAAGTTCTTGTTAGTAATATGCGTATGTCACCTTATATAGATTTTTAAATTGAAGCGAATAGATCAGATAGCATCAGAATTTAACTATTTTTGCAAAATCAGGAGACATGTAACAATCCTAATGAATAGGAACCTTAGCTATCTCCTATCTACTTGTGTAGCATTATGTTACCCTTTGCTCTTTGCAATGTGTATTGCTACTCAAAATTTTTCAAGCTATGTAATTCATGGAAGCTCTTCCTGCAAGGTGATATAATCTTCGGTTACTCGGTAGCGGTGTCCGAGTTCTGTTGCTTAAGCAGGATATCCATGCCTGACAAAGAGAACACTTAACAATGAGAATATAGGGCGAAATGACCAAAAGAGTGCACTGACATTTATGATAATAGATCAAGTGTGAGAGAGTTTGCAGAGAAAAGTTGGATCTCAAAGATGAAAGTGAATAGCAGAAAGAAGAGTAGAATGTGAAAAGCTTAACTCATTAGAGAATAATGGTGAGTCTCAACTGATAACAGCTACAGCAAAAAACTATATATAGAAGACTAGTAACTAACTAATGCTACTCTAACCAATCATAGCTTGACAGCTGTATTTACTCTAACTAACTCTAATCAGTTAAGTTAATAGCTAACTTCCATTATAATTAATCATATCACGCAATAATTTATGATAAGATGCACTCGCATTGTTTGTGATTTATGTAGCCGACTCTCTAAGATAGGGAAAAACATATTCATGATAGAATGCATAGCAAGGCTTTTCATCAAATTGCATATGGAGGTTGTAGTGTAGGGGAATGACTGAATCATTGTGATGAGTTTCTATGCAAGTATGATGCATGGGATGAGGTGTTAGCTGTATAAGAACCAAAAGCTATCAAAATCATAACTACCATAACTAACTAGTTGTTTCTTTTCTTAACTAGCTATCAAAATCATCATTTTATGTCATGTAATGGTTTCTAAAAAACCCTGAAATCAAAACATTTTTAATACCAAGAACTGCAAATCCTCCATTTACTCAACAGTTCTTCCAAGTTCCAAAGCATTCATACCTTCCTCGAGTGTTGCAGGATTCTCCAGCAAAGTAAATTTGAATAGTTTGGGCTGCAAAAGGGACAGCAGATTTTTTTATGAGTCATTCAGAAAAAGAGCAGCCAAAAATTTATCCAACGTCCTTTACAATAATATCAGGATTTAATCAAGAATAGTTTTCATTAGAGAACATAGTTAAGAAGGAAAACAATTCTACTTCTCTTTCTATGATTTCCTTCCTCACTTTCTGATACCAAAGAATCTAGTTTATGCAAGACCTTGTATGGAAGAATGATACTGGAGTACAATAATCATGTCACTAATGAAAACATACAAGGAAACATAAATAAGCATTAATATACAATTGTCCATTATCCACATTACCATATCCCGTTATCCGATCTCTAGAATCGATGCTGGAACGAAATGGGCCATTCGATACTCTTTATGGTACCAAATAAAAGAATATTCTTTTCCATAGAAAAGTGACAGTGTTCTAGCATACCAAATGACAGATGTATTCTTACTTTATGCAGAACATTGGTGAATAAGATGAACATATTATCTTGATATGTTTCCAACATGTAAAATAAGCTCCATGTTGAATGTAATTTAGCTGATTCTATCGAACTACGACAGATAAAACTAAATAAATTCAGTGTCAGAAAGTTTAACAAAGTAAGCAGCAGCACCGGCACTATATAATTCATGCAGTTTAAGCCTGTTACTAACATCCAAAATGATGATGTTAACAAATATATGATAACTAAGATGCAAAACAACGTACTTTTCCTTGGCGGGTGTGACAAAGTTGTTAGAGCTGCGGGGGATAAACGTAGTGGCTTGAGAAAACAAAATCCTTCTGTTGTGATGCATGCGAAGAATAGAATTTCTTATGAAGCCAGAAGGTTCTAGGGAAACACTTAGACTGATAATCTAAATCGATGTTCGACGAAGGTAAATGGGCATGTTTGAATTCCTCTTCCTTGAGAGAATCAGCTCTGGAACATGAATTCCTTGGAGTCTCTTGAGTAGACATATTCAGAAATGTTTTCCCAGAGCTTAGCAGATTCCCTTCACAACTTCTCAAAGCTGCTACAACTTCAGGTAGTGGCACCCGGGATCCAAAATCCGAGGAACAAGTTAGAGTCTGATCTTTCATCATGGGCTTCTCAGAAGTTTGATCAGCATAGTCTGATTCGCTTCCTTGGTCGTCAGAAGGCATCGATTTCCGTAGAATTCTGCGAGAACAATTAAAGAAATTGAAGGATGACCTCTTTAGTCTGGCATACTTAGATTCTGAGACACAAGGTACATAATTGATCCTGAGCTCAATGTTGCAACCCAGTATAATCTGCAGGGAACTTGCAATCAGTTTCCACGACTTCTCGGCTCTAGCTACACTGTCACGACGGTGGAATTCCAACTCAGCAGCTGCAAGACCTGAAAATTGGAACATATACTGGGAAATATTTAATTCATATTATATAGTAGGTTTAAACTTTATAGAAACATAATATAAGATATGGAAAATAAAAGAAAATAACCTCATATTAGGAAGAAATTACAATAGTAGCTAAATGAGTGCAAATGTACCTTGATTGAAACAAAGCGAAGATAACTTTCCCTGCTTCCTGAGAAAAGCCTTGAGCCGGTTAGATTGGCATATCTCAGTAGCTTTATACCATATGGAATCCAATGTTCTTTTCTGATCCTCCTGCATCCCTAATCTATATGACTTTTCATCACATTGACCCGTAGCAAGATTCTTCAAGCTCTCCCCGGTCGATGATGTGCTGCAGAAATCACCATCTGTATCCATTTAAAGACAAGCTTAGAATAGAAAGCTCAACCATATAAAAAACTAAAATATCACAAGCTAGGGAAAAGTCAAGCTCACCTCTATTCGTAGCAGCTTTCAAATACAACTTGGCATCATTTGCGTCAGCAGGTGGATACTCTTCGGCACTTAATTGTAGAAGCGCTGCGGTGAACCACGTTCTTTGATTCTTTGAAATTCTCAATTGCTTCTCTGTTTCTGAAAGTACTTTTAATGCATGACTCAGTTTCTGCATGTCTGCTTCGGCTAAAATGGAGAAAACACCGCGTCAGAGACCATATAAACAAGATAATAAGCAGCATAGAGTTCACAATGCATAGCACATGTATCCATGACATTAAGACTTAATAAGTTAAACAGCCAATATATATATACACACACTCAAAGCTAATAGTTATACTCTTAAAGTACTAACAGGTTTGTCTAATAAAAAATCTTCTTCTGATTTCAGAATCACCAACTTCAGACTTCCCTGAAAGAATGTCCATAATAAGATTTGCCAGCTGTGATACAAGTTGCAATGGATCAATCCGTGATCTCATCAGCTCCCGGGCTCTTATAACCGTATTTGAAGTGTCAGATGACAAAGCCAAGTCCAACAAATCAAGCAATTCATCGTCTGAAACGACACCAGTCTGTAGAACAACAAAAGGCAAGCCAGAATGTTCAGGGAAAAACTTAAGACAGATTGTAAAACAAACATTTATAGAACAAAGCATGATACTTACAAGCTCGTGGGCTAAGGTAAGTGTGATTTTTTTACCAAGCAAGCTCAGCTGATCAAGCATCATTTCTGCATCTCTAAGAGAACCACAAGATTTAGCAGCAATGAAGTCCAAAGCAACTCGTTCGAATTCAAGGCCTTCTTCAACACAGATTCTTTCTAATCTGCTTGCGATATCAGCATCTTTAATCTTTGGAAAGTGATACCTCTGAGCCCGGGAAACCACATTCCGAGGAAGGTTATCCAAATCAGGAGTGATCATCACAAAAACCACATATTGAGAAACTTTATCTAGGCCATTCAAAAGAGTAGCCCATGTTTCCCCATTCAAGAACTGGCACTCATCGATAATGAACACCTTAAACCGTGACAAAACCGGAGGAATACAAGCATTCTTAATTAGGGACTTAATCTTGTCTGCATGGTTGATTCTCAAAGAATCAACTTCCTTAACATCCTTACTTCTTCCAGAAAAGAGCGAAATGCACTCTTTGCACATACCACATGGCCTTTGCTCCCCGAGGGATAGGCAATTCAATGCAGCTGAAAATATCCTAGAAGCAGATGTCTTTCCAGTACCACGGGGACCATGGAAAAGGTAAAATGATGTTATCCTTCCACTCGAAATGGCCCCCATAAGTGACCTTCCAACCACATTCTGCCCCACCAAATCGCCAAAAGATTTTGGCCTGAATTTCATAGATAAACTTCTTGGAGTTTCCAAATTTGGACTACCTTGGCCGCCTACGTGTCTAGTGCTTGTGCCTCCATAAACATCAGTCTCATTAGCCTGTTGCAACAACAAAGGAAGATCTTCTACTTCAGAGTAATGACTTGATTCTCTAAATCTTGGGGATTTCGACCAACAACAACTTATTCCGCATCCATGGAGACTATCTAAAGCATCTTGAGTCATACGGACTGAAGCGCTATGAGCTGATAGAGCATCACCAAGAGAAAGGTGTGGACTACCTACACGGCTAGCAGTATCACCTGTTGCTTCAGATGGTTTAACTTGAGTAGAAGTCCTGCGCTGCAACTTTCGGTTTGGCTTCAAGTTATCTACTCTCCCTAATTGTGATGATAAATAGCATGATTCCCCGTCCCTTGAATGATTAACAGATGGCACCATGCCAGCTAGGTCCAACCCTCTGCCCCCATAGTTGCTACTACAGCTTTCACTAGGTGATTTATTCCCAAGAATGTCTTGCTGATTACCGTTAGCATAAACTAGCTCGTCGTCTTGCCTTGTTTCCTGACCCGAAATCCCATGATAGTTCATGTTAGAGTTCAAAAGGCCACAATTCGGTTCAAAATCAGCAGTATCCTGCTCCCTATGTTCCTTAAACTCTAAAGTCTTTGATCTAAAACCATCAATGTTATCACCGGAAGCGCATGCATGAGAAGCATCGAGGAAGCGCAGCGAAATCCCATTATTAGAACCGTTTTCCCATTGAACATTGTCAATCAAAGGAGAGAGCTTGTTAATGCAGTTAGTTGATGGATCCCTGAGTGACCGCACCCTCCTCAGTGCCACAAGAGTTTTGGAAATTGGAATATCAACTGAATGCCTTCTACCATCCATCCCTGAATTAATCTTACAGAATCAAACCCTCCCCAAATAATGCAAACCAACCCAACCTACAAGGCAGAGAATAGCATCAAAAACATAAAAGGGATAAAAAGGAGTTCTTGATTTTAACCATAGAATAGTACTAAAAAAAATTTTTTTTTTTTGCAATGTAGCTGATTATTAATTAATGTGCTTCATGTTCAAATCTCAGTCACTATTAAAACAAAGAAATGAGAGTAACTTTTATAGTTTCATTCTTTCATGTGAGCTTTGCAAGACAGGGGAATCACATTATCACAAGCAGATTGAACAAAACCAAAGCATGAAAAAATGAAGCACCTGGAATAAAAAATAAATAAATAAATAAAAAGAAGAACACCATTAGAGCATTATAAGAGTGGTTTCTCTAAACTCTAACCTGTAGAGCGCAATGCACTGTTTGAATCACCGTAGGCACAAACGACAACTGGGAGTGAAGTCTAAGAATCTTGAGTGTTCAAATTTTGACACACATAAAGAATAAGAATAAAAATATTATCGGAGATGGAAATAGACAACAAGCGTTGTTAAAAAAATAAAATAAAAAAAATAGAAATAGATATGTATTTGATAAAAATAAAAATATAAAATATAGTAGAGAGTAGAGAGTGAAGAGTAACGAACCTCAGGAAATGGAGAGAAACATGTTGTTGGGAAATGACAAAGGAAAATTAAATAAACCCGTTGAATGGGGGAGGGTAACGTAGAAAACGGGGTGTTGAAAAACACGAGAGTTTGAAAGAATGGGGTTGGAGTAGAATGTGGTTACTTGATAGTAGTTACTACTTACTAGTTGGTAGCAGCGGAGGGATAGAAGATGGATTAGGAGGTAGAAGATGAGGATAAAAATGGAAAGAAAAAAAAAGAATGGGAAGGTGGTGGTAAAATCTAAAATGTAAAATGTAATAAATGGCAGCGGTTGTTAATTAGCATGAGATAGGGGGTACCGGGAACGTGTTGCTGTGTCACGGACATCTAACTATCTAAGCGCTCTCTACACATACCTGAAAATGAAAATGGATACTTTCAAGTTTTTTTTTAAAAAAATTATTTTATAAAATATAATCTCCTATTATATATTTTAAAGAAAAAGTATATGTTACCAATAATTTTTTAATCAATAAATCAATCAATAAAAATTAGAATATTTGAAATTATTGCTTATAAAACGCCACAATAGAAATTATAAATATATCTGAAACCTAAAGCAATCTCAGCTAATTTTATAATTTTTTAAAAATAGAACATCCTAAACTTAAAAACAAAGCATTCGAAACATAAAGAAATAAAACATTTAATTTAAATTGTTAGCTGATGTTGACTGAATTTTTATTAGTTACCTAAAATGGTTGATCTTTTAAATAAAAATCAAGAAAAAATTGTGAGAAAAGATATTAAACAGTAAAAAGTTATATTTGATAAATAATTGAAAAAAAATGGAGAGAATCCATTTACATACGGGACACTTGTTTTTCTTGGAAAGAAAATATCAATTCAAAATTTTTTCAATAAAAAATTATCTCATGGCAAGTAACTTAATAGGAAGGAAGAAGGAATCCAATTTTTTTAGATATATTTGATAATAAAAAAAAAGTTAAGAAAAAAGCATTTGATAAAATAAATTGAATAATTTGATCACCCACTTAAAGTTATCAAATGGAAAATAAAAATAAAAAATCCATTTTCAATAAAATTAATATTCACTTATTCTAGTAATATTTAAATCTTTATACGTTAAAAAAAAATAAACATAAGGTAAAAAAAAGGAATTATATACTATAGTATTTCTGAACGGTACAAAAAAACTATAAAATTAAAAAAATATACCGTAATAATAAGAATTTAATTTCTATATATTATTAATATAAAAGAGTTTTATACATACAAATAATTATAAAAAATTATTATTTTAAATTCATCTAAATATATAAATTCAATTAAATTATCGTATAAAATTATTTACAATACCATTGTATCAAAACTTAACTCGTATAAAATAAAATAAATAAAAATACCACATGCTGGGTATACTTTGCCACAAAACGTAGCTTCAAGCCTTCAAGCCTACAACGTTCCTTCTTCCCTCAACTTTGTTAAAAAATAAATAAATAGATCCCTAACATAGCATAGCACCTTAACCGCTTAACGTTTATCATGTCAAAAGGGTTTCAGATATGAGAAGCCTTTTGCTATGTTTTGTTTTGTTATGTCATCTTCTGTGATCCTTTTGAGGCAGAGGTAGAGATGGATGCAGTGTGCCAAGCCTGAAGAGTGAAGGTGGGGGGGACCTTTTTGGTAATTTCGTGTTATCAAAACTTCAGTTAATATAGTTTGTTAACTTAGGAAATAAAGCTGAAACTGTGG
This sequence comes from Stylosanthes scabra, assembly GCA_036250425.1. Taxonomy (NCBI): domain Eukaryota; kingdom Viridiplantae; phylum Streptophyta; class Magnoliopsida; order Fabales; family Fabaceae; genus Stylosanthes; species Stylosanthes scabra. The sequence goes on along the minus strand of JASCZI010151042.1, from coordinate 130,088 downwards.
TCGGCTAATAATGCTGCGTTTTGTTTCAAACAGTGCCACACCACCTTTCTTTTTTTTTTTCCTTGGTGCAAAGCGTTGTTGGCAACTTCTTGTGCTTAATGCATGCAACAAATTTCGCTGTTCATATAAGTGTAAAACAAGCAACCTTATTAGTGGGAGGGAGGAGGGAAAAAAAGAAAAACTTTTTAATAATTTTGACTAGGCTGCTTTAATTTATGGACTGTCGCAATTCGCAAAATGTCTTCACGTATATTATTTTAAGATTGAGTTTCTTTTTTTTTATTTCATTATTCCAAGTGCATATTTTTCATATATGATTAATTATTAGAGGGATTAGGCTAGCTAGGTTAAGAAATCAAGAAAGGCTTGGGAAGATAAAAAACTTTTTTATTTTTTTAATATATTAAACGCATAAAAACATTCAAAACTTGTTACTGCTAGCTCTTTATTTGAATTTAGAGATTAGAGATTAGAGATATTTAAATAACATCAATTGTTTCATTTTTTTTCGAAGACATATAATAAGATATTATATTCATTCATGATGAAATAAAATATAAGAGAATTTATATTTATGACAAAAATTTCCAAATTAAAAAGTAAATATACTAATGACAAAAAGTAAAGTGAAGTTAACACAGTTTTAAGATATAAAACTTACATATTAGAATCATTTGAACAACTAATTTTCATGCAGTAATTCCTAATTATTTTTTCAATTATTCATACCCATAATTAAATTTACATAGATGGGTTTTGTATTTTTTATTTTTAAATTTTATGTTTATATATGTGAATTTGCGATATTTCGTTAGTCAAAATGAATTGAAAGGTAAAAATTTTAGTTCACTGAATATAGCAGAAGTAAAAAAAAAATTGGTAAGCGATAACAAAAAGAGTAGCAGGCACATTGAATAATAAAATTGTTAATATTAATTATAATGCGATAATGATTATGATTTGGTGAAGTTCATAAAGGAGACATTGCTGCTGCTTGCTGCTCATCATGAAAGATAATGTGATAGCAGTAATGGGGGGAAGAATGCAAGAATATGGATCCCAATTAATCACATCACAGGCTCTTAATAAGACAAGTCATAATCAAGGGCAGAGGCTGCAAGCGCAGTCCTATAATGAAATAGTAAGTATTGCATGCTACTTACTTTTGTGTTTTTTTTAATTTAATGCACTAGTAGGTGTAAGGTGTTGGTCTTGTTAATTTAATCATAATTAACTGAAAAATGTGAATACGGTACTATAATAAAATGAAAAACAATTAATTTCGGTGTATACTTTTTTTTGCTGTACACCTCCAGCCAAGTCCCAAACGAATCTTTTTTATGTACATCTCCAACCAAGTCCCAAATGAATATGTTTTTACTACTAGAATGAACAGGTTTTTAAAAGCAAACGAACTCGCGTCAACTATAAAACATGTTATTTCCGTTCGTGTGCACGAACAGAATATTATTACTAGAACGAACAGGTTTTTAAAAGCAAACGAATAGATTTTAAAACATGTTCGTGTCAACTATAAAAACATGTTCGTTGTATATATAAAAATCTGTTCGTTTAGAACTTGGTTGGAGGTGTACACCAAAAAAAAGGTGTACATGTAGTGTTGTTGAATAAAAAATATATACTTAAATTAATCCTAAAGAATTTTAAAGTGAATATTTTAGTCCATAAAAAATTAATTATCAGATTAGTTCCCAATGTTAGTAAACGTCAAGCATTTTGAAGATCTCTGATAAAATTAATTATCAGATTAATCCTCAACATTAGTGAACTGTGAACGTCAAACACTTTAGTCATTTTTTCATATTCTCCATCAACTATTAATAGTTCGATTTAACGTGACACGTGAAGCTAATTGGTCTCTCTAAAGTTTAGCTTAATGTGTGACTAAGCAGCTTTACGTGTCATGTTGAATCGGATCGTTAATCATTGACAAGGAAAATGAATGAGAGACTAAAGTGTCTGACGTTTACTAATATTAGAGATTAATCTGATAATTAATTTTATTAGGGATCAAAATATCTGATATTTACTAACATTTATTTGGATATATATCCTAAAATAAAATAAAATTTGGAGAGGGAGAATTTAGAAGTTTTAAAAGGAGTGTGCACTCTGCGCAGGTTATTTGCAAGGTTCTGAAAATCGGATCGGTCATCGAACCGTTTAAGTTACCGGTTAGAAGTTTTATAGGTTCGACTGATCCAATCGGAGGTTCAACCGTTTTATAATAAAATAATATAAAATAAATATAAAAATATAAATATAATTATATGATGATATAAATCTTAAATTGTCCTCTAAGTTTAAAATACTAAATGGATCAAAGTATAATAATCTCACTCAAATACAATACACAAAGTCAATATTAAGTATTTTTATATTAAAATAACTATTATTTTATATTTTAATATTATATTAATTAGTTTATGCATATTATATTATTGAATAATTCTATTTGCACACTAAATTAGCCACCAGTATATAATACGCATTAAAATACAAAATACATGTGTAGTTTAACTCATTTTTAGTGTGTATTTAATATTTAATGTGTATTATATACTCGTGGCTGATTTGGTGTACACCTAGTATAACCTTATATTATTATATACAAGTATTTATTGAAAAATAATATTAGTAAATATTATAATTGTGGAAAAAATAAAAAATAAATGTTTGAATTTTAATTTATAAATATTTAATTAAATTTATTTTTATATTAATGATGATACACAAATAAAAATATAATTAATATATAAATAAGTGAGTGCAAAGTAAAATGAAAATAAAAAAATAATATAAAAAAGTTGAAAAGAAGGTTTTAATATGTTTAATTTGCCACAATAACATCAAATGCTTGTATAGCCTAGTGGCAGCCAGGTGTTTTTATTCTCCAGGGACAACGGTTCAAAACCCCAAGCCTCCCATTTTGGAGAATTTTCATCTTGGAGATAGAACCGGAAGGTCCGACCGACCGGTTTCCTGCCGATTCACCGGTTCGATTCCGGCTTTCTCAAGAACGGTTTCAGCATGCAGATCGATCCGCTTTCATGACCGGGCGACGGTTGAACCGGTTCGACCGTGCGGTCCGAACCGGTTTTCAGAACCATGGTTATTTGTGAAAGAAAGATGGGAAAAATTGAAGGGTGAAGCAGGCAGAGCAACACCCCCCTGCTGACAAGTAGTCCCACACACACATGCATGGCTGATGAATGATGATGGCTCTGCACCCTGTAAACTGTGCCAACCCTAACTCCTATTAATGTGTAAATATTTAAGTACATTCCGCATTTCATTTTGTGTAAAATTATTGGTTAAAACAATTAACATATATATTTGATTAAATTATAATTTAAAATAATAATTATATATAAAATTAATTAGTTTTCCACATTAATTAATTGACCACTCAAAGTTTTTAGAAAGATTCTAAGAAATTGTGTTCCAGTGCCAGTTTGATAAAAAAAATTGAGAATCGGTCTCCTGGTTGATTCATTCGGTTCGATTCAAATTGAAAAATTATCGACAAAAAATTAGTTAAAAAATGGTCGAATAAAAATTTAATCAATAAATTGATTAAATTGATTCGATTTTTAACGTTAAAATAATTTTTTTATAAATAATATTATATTTAAATAAATCAATTCCACCACAATTCGATTCTGATCAAAGTTTTAAATGGAGCACTCAACTCTGCTTGATGCGATTTCCATCTGCATCTGGATGTAGGTCCTCTACTGTACCATATGCTATGCAAATGCAATCTAATGCACCTCTTTATGATCAAATGAATCGCATGTTTAGGAGTGGCAATTGCAACCTTATCCGCGAATATCCAATTTGATTCAATCTGATCGGATAGGGTTGGACACGGAGCGAGTTAATATGCGGGTTGAGTATGGTGCAGGTTGATGTTCAACCCTATTCGACCAATCCGCACTATATGTATATATGTTATATTATATAAAAAAAGAACATATATTAGAAGTGAATGTTGAACAATAATTTTTCAATGATATAAAAATTTTCAACCACTGAGTTAAGATATTCAATTAAAAACTTACTATTTTATTTGTACAAAAGTCAATTTTTTTAATAATTTATAAATATTGTATTTTTCTAAAATTCGTAGGTAGGGTTGGACACCCACAGATTCAATGCGAATAGGTTAATGTTAACATGTTTTAAATTCGCAGATAGAGTAGAACTGAGTTTTAGTAAAAAAACAATTTGCAGATAGGATTAGAATTAAATCTAAATCCTCTCCTACCCTATACATTATGAACCCTACGAAGTTCCCGTTTCAACTGATAACAGCTACTTTACCTTTTTTTTTTCTTTTTTTAAGGTTATTAGGTATAGATTTTTGGATATACATAAAGAGATGGATACAAACATATAAAGATGAGAGATAAATAGAGTGAGACACAATTATTATCATCTGTTTGTTTATTTAAAGGGCAAGTTACCCATTTAATCTTCTAAATGATCAAATTATATCATTTGGGTTAAAATGATTGAATTGTACCAAATTCACATTTTTATAGATATCGCTAGATTCTACCATGGATTCTATGTGAAAAAGTTTAATAAAATCTTTGGGGGGATGTCACGGATTCTGCGTAAGTGTCGAATCCATGAATCCGTGTTAGCGTGCCACAGATTATGTGTATTTCCATAAGTGTTGATTTATTTTTCAAAGTTATGTTTCTTTAATGTTGTATTACAGTTATACGGCGGCTATTTCCATTACATTTATTTGTGAAAATGAAACGACACCGAGAATAATGAAAAAAATATAAATGACACAAATTAAAGTCTAAATATGTTTTAGTAATTTAAAAAATACTAATATCAAAATAATATCTACAAAGTATGCACGTAACCAAATTGTTTTATGTTTATGTTGATATAATTGAAGAAGTAAACGAAATATTAAAAAATATATATATATTGTTGTAAAATATTAATAGAATGGTTGCCATGAAAGGAAAAAAAAACCGTAAATTTTATTTATAATGTAAAGGGCCACACGTCTTTTTAAGAGAAAAATTATTACTTTGTAATAATAATAATAATAATAATAATAATAATAATAATAATAATAAGTTTCCAAATAAATCACAACCATATTTCATACTTGATACAGTTTTAAATTTTGTTTATTTTTAGTAGAAAGAAAGCATCCATCCCCTACATCGATATCTTCCTTTCAACCTTTGTCGTTTTAATAATGTGGACCACCTAATCACCTTATGGATATTTGACCATGTATTATTACTTTATCAAACACAACTTTGTGATATAAAAATGCTGCTGGGATATAGATTTGCACTTCATAATAATTGAACTGTACGACTGGTAAAGTATAGTTATTGTTCCCCCTGAATACTACAATCGTTTCTTTTAATTGTTAGGAGAATCATATAATCATGGAGAACTAAATTGAACTCACTATTACATAATAATGCATTTAAGTATCTTTGTAGTAGTTCAAATAGAGCGCATAGTAATTAATAACAAATTAGCTTGATTTTTGTTTTTTATATTTTTCACAGTGACCTTTATTTTTTTTTTACCAAAGATACGTTAGGAGAGATTCGAATCCGAAACTTATAATAAAAAAAAAAGACATATGCCATTTAAGCTACAGCTTATCGACACGGTGGCTCTTGTTTGATACATAAGTGAACAAATCATTTAATTACCTGAAATTAGTTATACACGTCTCAAATACTCATTTTCTAATTAACCAAACCTAATCTGTTTAATTTCTTCCTCACTGCAACAAAAAAAGGGGATAAAAATTATTCTTCTTGGTATAATGACCATTATAAATTTATAATCTTGAACCATCACAAAATTGTAACACTTTTATTACGCTTTAAAAGACGTAATAATATTAGGAAGAAAATATATGATAGGTTTATGTTTCTAAAAATGGAAATTTGAAGCCATAATAATTTTCTGAGAGTAATAATATTAGGAAGACAATATATAATATAAATTATTTTATTTAAATTAATATTCATAAATTTTTATATATTTATTATATCTTAAATTATTTATTTATCAATAATATTAATAAATACAAAATAAAAATATAAGATAGAAAATAAAAAATTTGAACTGTTTTACACTAGATTTCATTAGTTACCGAACATTTTTTTTTAATTGATTGTTTTAATTTTAATCTAAAATGATTATTAGTTTAAAAAAACAGTGCACTCCAATTAAAATGGGCAAGTTAACACATTATACCATTACAATTCTAATATTATCAAATTACAACAAAATCAGATAAATGATCAAATTATACCGTTCCCAATATTCTATGGAATCCGTGGCAGGGTGTAGGGATTTGGTGAATCCGTGCCACCCTGCCACGGATACAGAGATGAACGAAAAAAAATTGGAGGAATCCGTGGCAGGGCACCCTGCCACGGATTCAGGTGATGATGAAATGAACTTAAATGGATCCGTGACAGGGTGCCACGGATTCAGGTTCGTGGAGTCACGCCTATAAATACCAAGTGGTGGTCCCTGGTGAGGATGAGCGGCGAGTTAAGATGGCGGAGGCGGAGGACGGAGAGCGGGACATGAGGCGACGAAGCAAAGCGGCCCGGTTGGGAATGGGTGGATTAGACAACTATTAAAGGAGTTTGGCCGACGATACTTTTACCGGTGATAGTCCTCCTGCACATCAGCCGGGTTAAAGTACGTCGGACCGTTCTCCATTAAATAACCATCTCTGAGATATGGCCACCTCAGTTGAATGGTTTAATACCAGGTCAATATTCACACTTTCAGAGTTTATTAACGATGAAAGTGTAATCTACGAAGTCTTTTTTTGGTCTATTGTAATAATTTACGATTCTGTTAGTGTTATTTAATTTGCATTTGTTGTTTGTAAAATAAAAATTACATTGCAAAATGTAATGTACGAAGTCTTTTTTCAATTAATTTTTCGGTTCTCTTAATTGTATATATTTTCTTTTTTACGTAATGTAGATAATGCTTTGAAGTTCTGAAATACATAAATATAAAACATAAAACATTAAAAATATAAAACATAAATACACTAAAAGTAAGTATAAGGGCACACAACTCTATTAATTCATAAATATATTCATGAATACATCAACAAATAACGCTTTGAAGTTTCGAAATACATAGTGTAGTGCGTGAAATAAAATACATGAATAAAAATGAAGAAAGAATCTCTAGGTCAAGATAAATCTCATGCAGGACCAAAATAAATCTCATGCCCCATTCGAGATAAATCCCAAGCTCAAGAGGATTCATGGGGATTCATGGGATACACGTAAGATTATGCTACGCCATATATCTGGCGTAGGCTCATGTCGGTACATGTCCCCCTCTAAACCCCAAACCCTAAACCCTACG
>JASCZI010151042.1:94510-113213 GCA_036250425.1 Stylosanthes scabra | reverse complement strand
AAAAATAGTATTAGTAAATATCTTATAATCATAAAAAAGTAAAAATAAAAAATAAGTTATGTTTAGTAAAAAAAATTGTGTTATTATTTTAATTTGTAAATATTTATTAAGAATATGTATTAATGATGTTATACAAATAAAAATATAGTTAATTTACAAATAAGTGAATATAAATTCAAGTTAAGATAAAATAAATAAATATAATCTAACTAAGAAAAATGTTATAGATATATATATAATAATTTGTTAATACTTTTATGTAGTTGCATAGCTTGGTGGAAAAGAGTGCCTTTTGCATGTTGAAGGACGTGTGTTCGAACCCCTTCCATTGCATTTTGGCATAAATTTGGCTTGCAAAACAAAAACCGGCCGGGTGACGGTTCGGTCCGACCGACCGGTTTCCGACCGGTTCACCGGTTTGATACTGATTTTCAGACTGGCGGTTTCCAAATAGTAATCGGACCGTGATTCAGGCCGGTCGACGGTTCAACCGGTTCGACCGTCCAGTCCGGTCCAATTTTCAGAACCATGATAATTATAGCTTAACCTCAATTATTGGAAGACAGAGCCTCCTTTATGCAGATAGGATTAGGATTAGCTATTAGCTATTGTAGGAGCAACCTTTCGTTCTTAACATATGCTAAGAGTATATAATAAAGTTTATAGGAAAAAGAAAAAAAAATAAATTCTGAAACTAAAACAGAGAGGCAATGAACACAAAGAAATTAGTAAAAAGAACATAATGTTGTCCATCCACCACTATGTAAAAAAGGGGCTTCATGTAATTATGGAGGGTTTTGACTTCTGAAGCTTCAGCCATGCTACCACATGATTCATGGAGCAGAAAATAATGAGAGATATTCAGGTTATTAATTTCTTTGAAGGATAGGTGCCAGGGATGGTAATCTGGCCCGCCCCGCCCTGTCCCGACCTGCCCCGCTCCGAATGAGGTGGATATTTGAGGCGATCGCGTGGGTATGGATATTGGTCGCCCCGTCCTTTTATCCGTCCCGCTCCGCCTCATATACGTATATATATAGTTTAGTTTGATTTTTTAGATACTTAATAATATTTAGATAGTTGTTTTGGTAATTTTAGTTTAGAAAAATTTTAAATTTAATTTTCTTTTGGTTTAAAATGATTGTATTGTTGTCATGTTGCAAATAAATATATATTATTTATAATTAATTATATTTTTAAAATATTTTATTAGATAATGAATAATTTTATTGAGTAATTTAATTTAATTTACTTATGTTATAGATATCCATAAGTTTGGGTATGGGACAGTATATACCCGTGAGTTAGGGTATGGGGCTAAAATTTAAATATCCGTAGATTTGAGTTTGGATATGGGTACTTGAATACTCGTCCCGACCTGCCCATTGCCATCGCTAAATTAGGTGCTTTACTGCTATGATGATTATATAAACCAAATTGGAGTTAAAACGTGATTGATATCATAATAACCATACCACATGACATTAAATGATTGTGTAGCTATTCCATCTGTCTCTTCTAGATCCTTATAGCTTCCTACTAATTAATTTAATTACTTTATAATTAATTTAATGATTACACACAGTTTTCATTTTAGCCTCTTGAAAATTTTGTTTTAATTTTTTTTTATTGTAAAATAATTTTTGGTCCCTCCAAAAAATTTATCTTAGCTCTTCCCTTGCCTTTGTTGTATTGCCTCTTCTTCTTCTCTCCAAAAATTAATAATAAAAAACTTGACCAAATAATAAAATTAAAACGTTTGAAAACATTATAAATAAAGTTAAGAAAAAGGATAAAATTAAAATCAAATCCATACTTTTATATTGGTTGAAACTTGAAAGTATATTTAATTTTCCCCTTGATTTGAACATTGAACTAACTGTCCAAGACATACCAATTTATCAAAAAAAGGAACCAACGTTGATATCGAATGTGACATGAAAATAACTTGGTCTAAGAAGGGTTAAGCATTACACATGATTTTAAGTAACACGAATATTATTGCACATTCTTCCTATGACTTATTGAACCACATACACACATCAAGTTATCCAAATTGAACACCGTTGCTCTCAACTTTAATCTATTAATCTTCATGCATGTTGGTTAGAGAGTTCATTAGAAAACAGACACCCCACCATTTTCATTATCGTGATTGGAATATATAGCTTGATTAATTAAGATAAGCGAGCTATGCATGAATTCTTAGAAGCAAATAAATAATTGATGTCTGATGGTGATGAAGTGATATTTAATTAGTACTTAACCGATACGTACGTTCTAACATAAGAAAAAATAATTGAACGTAGAGGGTTGTTGGGGATGGATTCAAATAAAGACAATAAACATCAAAGACAATAATAATAATAATGGTGGTACAAATAGGGGAAGATGGGAAACCGTTCAATTAATTAATATAGGGGTTTCTTATGGTGCTGAAAATTTGGTATTTAATTTGCCAAAAAAGTTAAATAATTAATATTTAATTTAAAAATATAAAAGTTAATCAATTTTAAATATTTTATATTTAGTTTAAAAAGTAAGTTCGACAAATTTAACGTGAGAATCATAAGTACCGGAAAATTGTCCTTAATTAATATTTCAAACAAATTAGTCTTATCTTTTGGAAAGGGAAGACTAAAAGTCCAGATAAAATTAAAGGGAGAAAAAAAAAGGAAAAAGTTAAATTTGAAAATTAAATATTATTTACCATATATAAAGTGTCCAACTTTTGTTTCCTAATTAAATTACTATTCATTTATCTATGATTTCTTTTTTAACTATTCCTAAAGTTTTCATTCGAGATCACAATATTAAGATTCGGCTAATTCTACAGTTGCTACATACTAAATAAAAAATAAAAAAAAAGTTGATTAACATGCACTAACCAATCCACTAGTCACTACAAATAAAATGGCATATCTTCTTTTTTTTCTTCTCTTATTAGCAAGATCATTTGTTGTCATGCACTATATATTTATCATTATACCTAATGGCAATAATATAAATTAAAATTGGCTAATATGATAAACATCTTTATCTTTTAATTTAGAGATTCATTCTGACTTCTGAGTTCAAATTTTAAGATTAGAAATGTAATGTTGTGTGTGTGAACATGAGCCATGTGATGATGCTATCTACTAACATGGGATTTTTGGATGATGAAGAAATTTAAAGGCCACTAACAAATTAAAGTTTTGTCAAGCCAAAATTCATTAATCTTTTGAAAAAAAAAAATAAAAAAAAAATTAGGTAGCTATCCCTATTATCCAATTTAGTAGTGCAAGACAGAGTGCTAATAGCTAGTACATGGAAGAACAATTCTTGATTCCATAGAAAAGCCTTTTGCTGTTGAATAACCTCTTAACAAATAGAGACCTTCTTTTAATTTTTGGTCCCTCACTATACAAAATACAATAATGTGGTTCTTAATCGTCGGTTATAGCACTTTTTTGTCTAGCAATACCATCTATTCAATTGTCATTTCTACTGAAAATTATATTTTTCAGACAATATATATGTAAAATCATAAATGATATTGTTTGCTAAACCTAATATTAAATATGGAATAACACTTTTTAATAAATAATGATGATGATGATGATGATGTGTGGTGGTACTCAATTTTTGAATCTTCATCCATTTTGGACCCTCTTCAATTCCATTCAATCCTCTCATAATGGAAAAATAGTGATATTAATTAATGTATAGTCTTCCGTAATAGCCGAGTTAAGAGGGAACTTTAATTTCTCTTCAAAGCAAATAAAACGTCGGTGGATATAGTAATCTCAAGTTAACTACTAGGCTTACAAAATATTTTGAGTTTAATTTTAATCTCACCTTAAGTTAGTTCATTTTAATAACAATATCATTAAACATAAAATACTGAATTTTATAAATGTGATTATACGAAATATTAATTTTCTATTCCTCTCCAAAAAATTAAAGATAAAATTTGTATAAATTTTTTTTAGCTTAATTATTAACCATGTTAACCAAAACTAATCCCTTCATTCGATCATTAGAAGAAGAATAGGATTAAACTACTAAAATATATTCCGTATACACTAAAATTAATCCACTAAATTAACAGCTATATATTTATACAAATATATTTACATATTTTTTAACTAAATCTATTGTAATGTAAAATAATTAAATTTATAATAGTCAAAATAACCAAATTTGTCTAAATGAGACAAATTATTACCACCATAATAGGCTACATCTCATAGTTAATTATATTTTCGGAGGCGGGGGATAGATTCTCCTAAATTCCATTAATCAAGGAATGATTTCATGAAATTCTGACCCAAAAAGAACAGAAAAGGGATTAAAAGAATTAAAGAAAAGTGGGCATTGATGTGAAACCTCATGAAGCCATGCATGTGCTCTAAGGATAGAAATTATTGGTATGAGAAAGACTGCCACATGGCAAAGAGCAATGAGCACCACGTGTTCCCCCAAACATTTTCATCTATCTATCTATGTATGTGGAGGTTGCTATGTTATTGTCACAAAACCATATACTCATTTTTCAATTATTATTTATATTTATTATTAATCACTACCTCTTCTACTCTTCTTTCTTGTTATTTCAGCCCAAGCCAACTAACATGGCTGTGCTATATTAATCAAACCCTACCCTTAATTGCTTTACAAAGACCCTCACGTTGCTCTTGTCTCTCCAATAATCTTTTTTCGATCAATAAACCCTTCCATTCCATTCTCATTCTCCAATAATAATCAAAATCTTATATTGTGAGTTTGGCTACTAATAATGTATCAACGATTATCATTTTCTTCAAATCCATAAGGAATGGCTTGGATCAATCACAATGACAACATGCACATGCACTTAGCAAACTCAACCAATATCGCATTCACCTTCTACATATAATAGGGACAACTAGATAGGTTATTAACAAGTAAACCATTTCTCTTGTTAATTTATATTAGTGGATATGAATTTTACTTATTTTACTTATTTAATTCACAAAAGAAGGAAAATAGATTAAAAATATATATTTTGTTTGTATCATATAAGGAGATAATATTTCTTTTTAATTTATTTGAGGGAAAAAAAAGATATCCTCTTTAACATCATATCTTAACTATTGTGTTTATTTACAAATATTTGAATGTGATGAGTAGTGATTAATATAATAACTAACAATTATATAAAAAAAATTCTCACTATCATTTTATTAATATTTTCACTTTAAAAAATTTTGACATTTGATTATCATTCAAATTCTGATTATCCAAAGATTAAATCATATACATTTATCTGATTTATTTTTTATCCAAAACTAACATAAAATATAAATAAAAATGAAATATATTTTTTTAATTCCTTAAATATTATATATTATGTTAAAATAAATACTAAAATGCAGTCGATTTTATGTGAAGTTATTTATTAAAAATAATTAAATAATTTAATATGTTTAATTAAATTATAATTTAATAGTTTTTTTTGATGAAAATAATTTAACAATTTTAAAACAATTTTTTTTTTATCTTAATTTTCACATAGGGCTAAGTGTCCACTTCGTTTCTCCACTTTTTTCAAAAGGACAAGTGGATGTCCAGTTGTCATGTGTTGAAAGGCTCCCCTTGTGCCATGTCAGCATTACATACGGATTCAAGCATCAACGTTGGTAGTGTACAAGTTTAGGCGAAGTTTGCGGTTCCGAAAATTTTAAAATAAATAAATAAGAAAGAAAGAAAAAATAATATTTAATAATGAAAGAGGAAAAGCATAAAAAGGGAAACTGATGGAGAGGGATAAGTTGGTCCTACAAAAGCCCTCACGAGTTTGATTTTTGTGTGCATTGCATGTGCTTCTGTCCACAAAGATGATGAGATTTGAGAATGCCATTTTCATTAATTAATTAATTAATGTCCTATTTATTTATTTAGAAAGCAAATAAGGAAGAACATGATAAATGAGAGGGTGAGAAAGATAGCGTGCTTCATTCTGTTTCGTGTCATATGGAATAGAAATTATTGTGTACTCACTTGGAAACAAGACAATTCAATGCAAACTATGAATTCACTTTGTTTCTCTTAAATTTGTATATATTCATCTTAATCTTTTCACTACTATAATTGAAATACTTTTATCTACACCTATTTGTGGTTTGCGGACTCATCAGTTTGGTCATGAGTTTGGTACATTTCTAATTAATATTCTATTTAAAAAAATTGTATTGGGTATATATATATATATATATATATATATATATATATATTTAAGAAAGTTATCTATTAAAAAAATTGTAGAATTAAATATTTATCATCTACTTGGATAATAATAAAATTAGTCTAAATAAATATGAATTTTCCTTGTTTTTCGCAAGTAATAATTAATCTTCAGCTACATACATTTTGCTTCTCAGAAAAAAAAAGAAGATTTAATTGCATGTTCATCTAGTGAGAGTTTTCCAATCTCTTGAAAATATAAATAATATGATAAGTCAATTATGTTAGATTTAATGAGTTTAATTTTGATATACTGACGGTGTAAAATTACATAGTCATCCAATCAGATTTATGTATTTATGTGACTTTAGAATTAATGAGTTTGAAAATTAATTGCTTTTAATGATATAGTAATACTTGATTGGATGCATATGTAAAATTCTTTTACACTGACGGTACATGAAAATTAAATTCAAATTTAATACTATATCTTTAGCAATGTTTTATATTCAAATTTATTTTATGTATTAAATACCTCTACATTAAATTTGTTAATTGCCTAATCAAATCGCCGTCGCTCTTAAGATTTCAACTTGGTGATACTCAAATTGTGAAGCTCACATGCTAATCATTTCGTGCATGGATGCAATCACATCTTCTGAACTAATTAAAATATAAGGGAAAAAAGGATAATTAATTAAGCTTAAAGTTAGTTTGCGTGATTTATTTTAATAAATAAACATATGTGAAGGTGACTATTTTAGTTTTATATAATATATTTAAGGGCATTTATTTGCAGGCTGTCTTCTAGATAAGTGTCTCAACTTTTCTTGTCAATTTATTATCTATCTAATATCTATAATGTAGTACTATTTCTTTAAAATCAATATAATTGAATCATCATTACTTTACTCTATTTGGAGACATGAAATACAGAAGCTAGCAATAAAATATATTATAAAATTATTCTAATTTCTCCTTTTTAAGCATTAAAAAATAATTAAAACATGTTATAAAATTTTGTTAGGTTATATTTTTCTATAATTTTAATGGAGATAGAAAAAATTAAAATTAAACCATTTTATTCGGTTAGAATTCTTAATTCACTAAATGACATTTCATTAGATGATGTGCTATACTCAATCATGGTCATCAATCCCAGTGTTCAAGGCTTTAGAAAGCCTTTAATTACTACTTTAAGGTGACTTCCTTAATCTAGGATTCATTCATTAGTTAGCGTCTTCATTTTGTAATTTAATTTAATTTTTCTTATATTATAGATACCTATAAATTTAAATATAAGACAATTATATGTTCATTGATTTAAATATGAGATTAAAATTTTGATTCCAATTTTAATAGAATGGATATAGGTATTTTAATATTCGTCTCGGCTTAACTCATTGACATGCCTAAACATTTTATTCGACTACGATATGTCCCCCTATTGATTAGGGACGATAATACAATATGCATATGACTGTATGCATACATAGTTAGTTAGTTACATACTCTGTTTTTTCTCGGTGTTAAATTAATTTTGAGCAGCACAAATTTTTGTTTGAAGTAAGACAGAGTCAAAGTTAGAGCGTACTACCCCCTTAATTACCCTTTCCTCTTTGGTTAATTGATTCTCCACAAAGGTACCAAATATAAAAATATAAAATTTATGAATATAAGTTAGTAATTAAAATGGATCATACTTCAAGATTTATAAAGGCTTATCTTATTAGCTTTATGCCTTAGTGAAATGTTCTTAAAACGGTGATTGTTACAAAAGTCGAGATAGAGATTGAATGATTTTATTATTAAAATTAAATAAATTTAATTCAACTTCAAAAATTATATATTTATGACTTAAAAAAATTATATTATTGACAGATATGTGATTTATAATAAATTGCACATTATATTAGTTTCAAAAGTAATTTATACAACATTTTAATTCCTAATACTTTTTAATTGGTTTTTTTTTTTTGTGACAATACTTAATTGGTTTAATTAAGTTGTTTGACACTTAGTTATATCTTACGTAAGATCTTGAGTAGTTCAATAAAATTTTGGTGTATTATTTCTCCATAAATCTTCAGTGACTCTCTCTCACAAGCAAAACAAAAACCCATGAAATGCTAAACATAAAAACTTATGATTGAGCTAGTTAGTGATTATTATGTAGCAAAGAGAGAAAATGCTTGATTAATGCTGTTTGCGTCCTTATTATAAAAATGATAATATTCCAACAATTATACTAAAATAGAAAGCACCTTAAATAGCAGTGTTTTCCTTCATACAAGAACTTTCCTGCTTTCCTAACCGCTTAACCGTAAGCATGATTATTGGTGAAGATGATTAGTTGATTTCCATAACAATTACAACAAACAAAAAGATATGGGGGTGCTATCCATACCTTATTAAAGCTATATATATTGTGTCGGTGTGATAATAATAATAATAATTATAATTATATTAATAACAACTAAATATAAATTTTAACTGCCCAACATTTTTCTTAATCTTATTTTTAAATTTAGATTAACCAATTTACCTTTTTTTTTCCTACAAAAAGTGTTGGCCTTCTAGCCTTCAATAGTCCCAAAAAGATCTAAATTCCTAAACTTTAATTTACCTAATAAAATAATGATAATAGCCGGCCTTTTTTATTTTTCATATACATGCTTTGTGTTTTATTTTCATGAACTAGCTTCATTCTCCAATAGTGCATGATAGATAGCAATTGAGATATGGATATGGACACAAAGCTATAGTAGAAATCCCAATAACATGCCTCTTGAGCCAGCTAAAGTAAAGTGATGGACCCATCTTAACAAATAAGTCAATCCCTTACTTATTGTAATTCTATAATAACATGGCGTTTTTATATCTACACTTTCTAGTAGCATAACTAGTAAGTATCTTGGGTTATTTAAATGTCTAATATTAGGTTTACATATTGTAACTCGCGTTTTTACTTAATAAATTAAACAAAGTATAATAATTTGCTGCTAATAACAAAATCAAGATGTATAATCAATTAATCAATCTAATTGCTTGCCCATATTTTGCGTAGTTACGTGATCACCGCATTGATGAGGCATTTACTTTCACTATAGCTCAATTGATTAGATCAATTAATTAACCACCATAATAAATTTCTCTCTTCTTACGCGATAGATACCCTGCCCTACTTAATTTGATTATTATTCTCAGCGCTAATAAGTTAGTACAATTGTATGGAATATTGCTCAAAAACGCATCATGATCAATTGGTCATTAATTCTTACATTTTTTAATTTTATTATATTACATAAGATGATGTAACATTATTTCATCCAAATCTTGTTGTTATCCAGTGAAATACTTGTATATAATTCGGTTCAAAACACGTAGATATACTTCCTTTGTTGAGATATGACTCATGATTCACCATGATGTTGGTAATTAACGGCATATGTGCCTGTAGATTTATTTATATGTAATCCACCCATTACCATAATTTACGTGAATCTAGTGTGTTCCAGCGTGAGAATTCACTTCAATCATGTGTTTTGTGAGGGAACCTGCATGCCATTTTATTATTTCTCAAATACAAATTTTAAATATTATGTGACCTATTAATAATTTATGTCAGCTATGTGTTATTAATCACAATTGAATTAAAAATAAACATATATTCATAAATTAATATTTCAATGATTTATTTAATAATTTCAAAAAGCGAAGAATTGTTTTAATTCGCTATCAAGGAGAGAAGCTGTAGGATCATGCATGCTGCAGTAGTGCAGTAGTATAATTATTATTAAACCTAAAGGTGAAAACCAACATCAATATTTTCTTGTTATTATCCTTTATTTATTTAATAAAATTTTTTTCACTTTAAGCCCACGCAAACTTCATATATTTATTTGTCTTGAATTATTTTGAAATTCTAAAATAGAATATTTTTTGACTAATTTTCGCATAAGGTGGAATTTCCGACACTTATTTAAGCGAACTAGTAAGCTACCTATTTCCTTCAAAATAAAATATTGAGCGGCTGACATCAAATGTTGTATGCACACAGATTCAGCTTGATTCCTTAGATCCTTATGGTAGAATCCATGTTTGAAGGAGGAATTAAGAAGGGAAGGGTTGGATGGTGAAACGAGAAATCAGGAAGAAACACAACGGTTCATGCATGGGTCCCACATGTTGAGTTTAATCACGCCATTCCACCCGCCTTTAATCCCCTTTATAAACCCACTACCCTCCCTCTCTCATTCTTCGTACACTTCACAATTCCCTCCCCCTTCTCAAAAACCCACTAATTAACAACTTCCAAGTTCCAACCATGACAACCACTTCCGTTCTCTTCCTCTTTCTCTTCTCTCTCCTCTCCCCATCCCTCATTTCCTCTTCTCCCCTCCAAGACCCTGAACTCGTAGCTCAAGAAGTAAACAGGTAAAAAAAAAAACCCTCTCTCATTAAATGCTCCTTATAAATGCTATTAACAGTATTCTGTTACAAAATATACAATGACTTAATTAGTATTTTTTTTTGTGCAGGCAAATCAATACCTCCGTGGCTAAGAGGAACTTGGCTTACCTGTCTTGCGGGACAGGTAACCCAATTGACGATTGTTGGAGGTGTGACCCCAACTGGGAGAAAAACAGGCAGAGGCTTGCAGACTGCGCTATTGGATTCGGGAAGAACGCCATTGGCGGAAGGGACGGAAAAATCTACGTGGTAACTGATTCCGGTAACGACGACCCAGTAAACCCTAAACCCGGAACACTCCGTTACGCAGTGATCCGGGACGAGCCGTTATGGATCATATTCGCTAGGGACATGGTGATTCAGCTGAAAGAAGAGTTGATAATGAACTCGTTCAAGACCATAGATGGAAGAGGAGCTAGCGTGCACATTGCTAATGGACCATGCATAACGATTCAGTATGTGACCAATGTTATAATACATGGTATTCACATACATGATTGTAAGCAAGGTGGGAATGCTATGGTGCGTGACTCCCCACGGCACTTCGGGTGGAGGACACTATCGGACGGTGATGGGGTGTCCATATTTGGCGGGAGCCACGTGTGGGTTGATCATTGCTCCTTGTCTAACTGTAGGGACGGTTTGATTGATGCAATTCATGGCTCCAACGCAATTACCATTTCTAACAATTACATGACCCACCATGATAAGGTTATGTTGTTGGGTCATAGTGATACATACACACAAGACAAGAACATGCAGGTTACTATTGCTTTTAACCACTTCGGAGAAGGCCTTGTTCAGAGAATGCCAAGGTAAATTTTATTTTCAATTTTACATGGAGGGAAGTGGAAAAAAAAAGGATAGAAATTAATGCATGTTGTTGTGTGTTGCTTTTTGTCAATACTCAATTCTTGTCCCTTTTTTTTAGTGTTGATGTAGCTTTTACTATGTGGGGTCCAAGATAATATTTTTTATATAAGAAAATAAAAATATGTTAATTATAATTAAGGATTTATTAAAAAAATAAAAAATAAATTGTATTGGTATTATTTGTATAGGTGTAGGCATGGGTATTTCCATGTGGTGAACAATGACTATACACACTGGGAAATGTATGCCATTGGTGGAAGTGCCAACCCAACAATCAATAGCCAAGGCAACAGATTTGTAGCACCAAATGACAGGTTCAGCAAGGAGGTACAAATTATATATACTTTTTTTTTTAATAAAAAGGAAAAAAAATACAATTAACTTTGTTATTAAGTATTAAAAAAATGAGGGGTGTTTTTTTATTGTGAACTTTGTTGTTTGGAATTGGGAACAGGTGACAAAGCATGAGGATGCACCAGCGAGTGAATGGAAGGGTTGGAATTGGAGGTCAGAAGGGGACTTAATGGTAAATGGTGCATTTTTCACACAATCTGGTGCTGCAGCCTCTTCAAGTTATGCAAGGGCTTCAAGTTTGAGTGCTAGGCCATCTACTCTTGTGGGCACTATAACAACCGGTGCAGGTGCACTCGTTTGTAGGAAGGGCTCTCGTTGCTGATTATTTAATCATCATTATGACACCTCACTAAAAGTGGGGGTGTAAAACAAATATTTAATCATGAGGGAGGGAAGTGGAAAAAAAAAAAGAAGAATGGCCTTATTTATAATAGACTATATGGTCATTTCTGTTAATTGCTAGGACTGAAGCAATTCTCCTAGGATTCTCTTCCTCCATTCTTTTGGGGATTATTTTCTACTATTTTGTCTTTCTTTCTTTTTCTTTTTCTACTTTTTTGGGTGTTTGTGATGTTTTGCTCTCTACTTGTAACTTGATTACAACCTCTGACTGTTAATCTCTTGGAACCGAACATGTTGGACAATGTCAATGGTCTAAAGAGAAAACAAAGTTCAGAAGAGTTGATATGTAATATATACAAAATTAATATATAATGTTGTTTAATTTCTTTGTTGAATTCATTAGAGAATTAACAATTTTATCAGATAATAATAAAATAATAAATTTTAAATAAATAAATAGGAAAAAGATTATATAATATTTTTGTGTGTGTCTGTGAGACTGTGACCGACACATGGTGGTGCAGAGGGGCGAGGGCAGAGAGTGTTTGACTAGAAGCATAGTAGGGTGATAGGGGCATGAGAAAAAGTGCAATAAATGGAATCGAATCGAGAAGCAAAAAGAAAATCTTTGTGTCCACCAATCAAGGATTTGAAAAAGTTTGAACAACCGAAACAACTGTTAACGACTATGCTGACAGACACAAACAAGTAACAACACCACCTGCGCTCTGCAATGAATTAAAAAGGTTGCAACTTTGGAGCAACCACTTCATTCCCTTAATTAATTACATGTCCCCGAGCCTCAAATCGGTTAGTTAACGAAATACTTATGCGTATAGTTAATTGCTACTATGACTGTTTAACAGCTAAGTTACAAGGCATTGAACTTGAATTTAGTCTTTTTAATACAAGGCATAGTTAATTTGGTCTCTCAAATTTATCTATGGAGGCCAAATTGTGTAGTGTCATATCTATTTTGCTAAACAAAAAGGATTTTTTCAACTATTAACTTTTTTTTTTTTTGACAGGAACTACTTACTTAAGTATAGACGTGATGCAAGTCTTTTTCAATACCGTAAAAATAACTTTTTTTGAAGTTAAGCATAAATATAAATTAAATACTAATAATTGTTAGTTGGTAAACTACTTTTAATTGCCAAAATAGCATTTTTCTAAAACTTAGGAACTAAAATAATAAAAATGTTTAAAAGGTACGGTAAACCAAACTAATTATCTTGGGAAGACTCATATATATATATTTTTTTAACGGATGGATTGGACAATAACCCTCAATTCTAGAGATACATTACAAACTCACACATTCAATAAATTTATTAACTATCATTACCAAACTTTTTTATCAGATTTAGAAAATCACCACTTAAATTAATCGCTTTGCGTTTGATGCGCGTCTGAAACCAGATCCTGAGCAGGGGAGACAAAGCTCGTTACCACTGGGCTATTGGGGCGACCGCCTCATATACCCTTGTTGTCTCTCTATTTCATGTATTTACCTTTTCTTTTTCATCATTAATGTCACTTATATTTTATTGATTTTTCCACCCATTTCAAAAAATGATATCTAGAAAAGAGGGAGGAAAAGGCACCAAATGACGTGGTTGTTTGAATGGTTTTTCTTATCTCGAATCCTAAAAGCCAAGGGAGGAACATGCAAGCACCACGGTTGATTGTTTGACATGGCCATACGGGAACACTTTATTACTTTTAGTTCTTGTTCTTTGACTATGTTCATAAAATACATCATACATCTCTTTCCACCACCAACCAGCTTAACCGCCTTAACCTAAGGTGATTAGTGCACTCTAAAGGAGAAAAATATAATTCCTTTCAGTTTTGGGGAGATCAATGAAACAATGAAACCTGTAAGTACTCACTAGCATTGAACATTGACCTCAAATAAAGCATTGCTCAGGGAAACTTTTTCCGTTTCATTTTTTCGCTGCAAGAGTTTTTTTTTCTAGGGCCGTATTTTATGAGATATAGTGGTGGGCTGGACGGGTCCATCTCAGGCCCATACATAATAAGCTGAATCCAATACGGACATTATTGGAGCTGAGTAAAAATGTGGTTACTTTGGGCTTAGGACTCGCTCAGTCACCAAAAACTAAAATGTAAGATTACTTAAATGAACCAAAACTCAGGTCCAAAAAAACATACACCAGGGCTTTGTCTAATATGGGGAAAGTTTTTTCAGGACCTTGAAGATCCAAAAAGGAAGATGCCATTTCTGTGGCTGAAAATCAATCCGTACAAGGAGTGTTTAATTTTACATAACAACCGCTACGGTGCTAATAATTCCCAACCGGCCCGGTCTGATTATGAGTGGAAATGGGCCCGTTTTCATTTTTTTTTTCAGGATGTTAATAATTATTGTTGGATAATGGGCTTCATAGTAGTACTTTGCCCATTCAAAAGTTGTGAATGACAAGAAAAATGTTTTTTTTTTTTTTTTCCCCTGGGCATACAAGAAAAGAGTTTAGTATGCCATACTTGTGTGTAGTTTTAGCACGGTGCCCCATACTTGTGCAAAACAAGCTAGTTTCATGTCAAGGTGAGTAAACGAAATGTCACCCATCCAAAAGTTGTTTTAAAAACTTATATAAAAAATAGGGTGATTTGTCTCCATTCAATTTGAATAGATCAATCTTCCTTTATATTATACATATTTATTCAATTTTAAGAAAGCATTTCTTCTTCGTACTCTTCTTCCCTCAATTCCTTATCATTTTATATCAGATTTAAGTTTTCAAATTTTATGTTTCCAAAAAAAAAAACATCGCAAAAGAAAAAAAGAAATAAAATTAAAACTTATTGTATATATAGGTGATAAATTTTTAATAAGCTGTAAAAGATATCCTGGTATTGTAGTCGTCAAGCAATTAAGTTAGACTTTAGTGGAATGAAATCATTTATTGATTTCGTGATGAAATTATGATATATACAAGGGATGCGTGTGAATTCATCTCTTGTTGCTTCGAAAAATTTAATAGAAGACAAAGTGATTTGTTTCTATTTAGTTTTTAAACACATGGTGTGCACATATGAAATTGTGTGATTCACCTCTTTTGTTGTATCAATTGGTATAGAATGCAGAGCAATTCACTTCTACGTAATTTTAATATGTTTATTTTTTAGTTTATTTTTTAATTTTAATAAAATATCTTTTTTTTTTCGTTTCAAGTGATTTAATTAGTTTCTCTTCAAGATAATAAATAGTGAGTTAATTAGTTTCAATTCTAAATCAATTAACTTCTTGAATAAGTATTCATTCGACAAACCTTAAGTAGTAAAAATTAAACAATTATAATATTAAATATATTGTGTAATTGCTCGTGTAAAGTTGGAGTATTGAATTAGTAAACTTATGAGCAATGTTAGTGATGATGTTAATTAGTAATTATCTTAAGAAAAAGGTCGTTATAACCAACAATGTTTTTAAATAATTAATACATATTATATTTTTTATATGGATACAAAATTGTGATTAATTCAAGAACAATGCTACAGAATCAACATTAGGAAGTTTATTAGGGAGCCAATAATTAAATTATCATCCAAACTTTATATGAGTTATTATCCGTAACTCATATCTTAATAATTAAGTTATTATCCAAAATTTTATGAGTTATCATCCGTAACTCATATTCGCTCTCTATTGATCATAATATATTAGCTCCCTAATTTTTTTTCTCAATTCTAATATTCCTTGACCAAATAAATCTAATATATTTTAATTAATTATATTGCATTATATTTTCTCAATTCTTATTTATTATTGATATTAATAATTAATAATATATAATTTATAATTTATTGTTGTTCGTTTGAAGCCCAATACTAAATATCTTCTACAAACCATTTGGCAATCGTAATTACAAGGGTTGGAAGACACCAAAAAAGAAAATAATGGTTGCAGATAGTCCCAAAAAAAAAAGGGTTGGATCTCCTTTGTGTCAAACCGGCTCTTCTATGTAAAATAAAAAAAAACCGGCCTCTTCAATTGTCTCACAAAATAGTATTTACGAACCGGCAACATAACTTTAAAAAATTATTATTTGACCCTGTACCTTGAAGGTCTCGAAGATTCTTTCACCATACAAGAAACGTCCCCAAAACTATACTGTCCAAAAAAATGAATGAACCAAAACTCTCATGTCCGAGAAAATAAAAGAACTAAAACTCTGTGAGCATCTCACGACCAAAAAAAAAAATTCTGTTAGCATCTGTCCAAAAGAGAAAACTGTGAGCAAAACAATAAAATGAACCCAAACTCAGACCCAATAATAATATAATGAGTTTTTTTTTGGGAACGAGAGCTAATTCGTCGCAGATTTGAACTTAATTTAAGGAATTAAATCCCGACACTTGTTTAAGCAGATTAATGAGCTAACCACTGGAGTTGGTTAATAATATAACAAGTTAATAACATAAGGTTGTAATGGCTCATTGCAAGATAAATTTTCATTTATAGACATGTATAGTTTTATGAATTGATATTATAAGCCATACAAACAAATACTTATAAATCCACCAATTATTCTGGAAGTTAAGAAAACAACACTTCATAGGGTGTTCTTAATTACTTTCAAAGTTTCACTTGGTAACCTGTTTCAAATTGGGCTTTATTCTCAATTTTATTGAACATGTGCAGGATCCTCCCTTTTTCCTTAGTCTCTCTAAAACTGAAGAAGGTTCTTTGAAGAATCAAGAACAAAGAAGAGAGAAAGAGAAGAAGATTGAAGATTGAAGAATTAGAAAACTGAATTGTAAAAATGGTTATTCTGTTAAGTTTTCAGTTATAACAACTTTATATACATGTATTATTATTGTGATGGTATGTTGGAAGGCCCAATGTGTGAGTGAGAATGAAACAGAGATAAGGCCCATTTGGTTATTGGCCCATAGGTGAGTGAACACTGCACTCTCACTCATTCTCACACTCACTCTCTTCAAACACACACAGGAACCCTAGCACACAAACAAACACAACACTCACCTGACCTAACACCCCCCCCCACAAAACCATTGTGCCGACAAACCACAGCCATGTCGTGAAGACCGTGAAGACACAAACACAACACTCCAGCAAATCCACAAACCTCTGTACAAGGCAACGCCGGACGAAGTGGAGACGCGCATCTGACTTCGATAGAAGACAGCAGCATCAACAGACCAGACGGCGGCTTCAGACGATGCTGCGACGCCGACGGATGTAAGGAATATGCGACGGCCAGTTCTGGAGAGAGACGAAGCGGAGACATGCATCTGACTTCGATGGAAGACGGTGGTGACGTCAGTCCAGACGGCGGCTTCAGAAAGGTTCTGCGGCGGCAATCATGGCTTCGAACCAGCGAAGGAGACGATGGCTTCTAGAGATTTCAGAACGGCGACAATGGTTTTGCAAACGGTGACAGAGGGAGGCGCGGTTAGAGTGAGGTAGAAGACAACGACGATTTCGAAGCTAGCCGAAGTTTGTCCTTGAACTTTTTTAACAGAGGCGTAGGCAGCGGTTTCGTGAGAATGTCGGCCACTTGCTCGGTCGTAGGAATATGGGTAACTGCTATTTTTCCTTGAATCACTCTTTCTCTCACAAAGTATATATCCAATTCAAAGTATTTTGTGCGATTGTGCAGGACCGGATTATAAGCGAGGTGGACGGCTGAAAGATTGTCACAAAAGATCGTTGGGGGCTGTCGGCAGGGTTGTCTGAGTTTAAAGAGGAGGTTCTGGACCCACTGGACTTCGGTGAAGGTAATAGCGAGTGCGCGATATTCCGCCTTAGTGGAGCTTCGGCTGACCGTGTTCTGCTTCGTGCACTTCCAGGATACAAGGTTTGAACCAAAGAATATACAGAAGCCTGTGGTAGATCGTCGGTCGTTTGGATCTGAAGCCCAATCTGAGTCAGAAAAAATGGTAAATCTCAGTTCCTTTCCTTTATAAAAATGTAACTTGTCTGCTTGAGTACCTGA
This sequence comes from Stylosanthes scabra, assembly GCA_036250425.1. Taxonomy (NCBI): domain Eukaryota; kingdom Viridiplantae; phylum Streptophyta; class Magnoliopsida; order Fabales; family Fabaceae; genus Stylosanthes; species Stylosanthes scabra. The sequence goes on along the minus strand of JASCZI010151042.1, from coordinate 94,974 downwards.
TAAATACCTGAGTACTCTTTTAACAGCCAGCCAGTGTTCAAGGCAAGAATTTGCCATGAACTGGCTAAGTCTGTTAACAGAGTAAGTAATATCAGGTCTTGTAATGGTTGCATATTGGAGCCCCCCACTATAGAACGATACAGAGTTGGATTATCGAAGGGGGTTCCCGTATTAGCCATTAACTTTTGTGTGCTTAGCATAGGTGTTGAAACAGGCTTACTCTGTTGCATTCCTGCTCTAGAGAGTAAGTTTTGTATGTATTATGTCTGATATAAGCAAATTAAATTTGAAGAAGGATAAGTGGCTTCAATGCCCAGAAAAAAATTTAAATCGCCCAAATCTTTTAATAAGAAAGAAGAATGAATTTTTTGTAAGACAGATTGTATTTCTTCAATGTCATTTCCTGTCACTAGCATGTCATCCACATAAATTAAAATATAAATAATAGATTTTGAGCTGAATTA